>CM022392.1:18801966-18977198 GCA_011833715.1 Carcinoscorpius rotundicauda | reverse complement strand
TATTTCCAAATACACCATATCATTGTAACTTCTACACTGTTATCCAGGCACAGTTGAAAGATCAATATAATAAAAATAATAAATATATATATACAGAGAGTGGGCAAGAAAATTGGCCCCCTTGAAAATGCTGTTAATTTGTTATATGTTTTATTAGATAACAAAAAAATGTGTAAAATGCACTTCACGAGATCTGTTAAAATATGATATCAAATTAAAAACATTTTCAAGGGAGGGGCACTTTTCTGTCCTCCCCTTGTACATAAATGTATAATGTTATGAAATTTAAGCTATTTTATATGAGTTATAGTTTGTAGTTATTCCAGAATGAAAAAAGCATTCTTTATACTAATTTCCCAATTGTTTAGAGTGGACAAATCTATCAAGCCCATACAGAGTTTCATTAGTAAAAATAACAGACAAAACAATAAGTTTTTCTTTACAAAAATGTTTGATAATTATCTGGAGGTTATAAAATTTTGTATCTGAAATTTGTATACAAGTATTTTAAATCTTAAAATCAAAATTACTATGCATGTTGGATAGTCAACATGCAAAAAGAAAATATGCACAAGAAAAGCATTACTTAAAAAAGTTTTAAAACTAAATAACAATTTGATATTTTGTGTATGAAAGCTCTAACAGAGTCTAAAGAAGATAATATTATTTATTTAACTTTAACATGTGAATCTACATAATTCTTACCCCAGAGTGACATAAAAACAGCAAAAAATATAGAAGCACCATTGTCGAAAGGATGAGTCATTGTGACAAAAGTCCATATTTACATCACATAAAATGGTGTCCTTGCAGTCTTCACAAATGTCCTTACTGTAAACAAACTGCAGTTTTGTTTTAAGTTTATAGAATAAACACCGTACAGCTGAACATTTATATCAATCATAATATACAACTGTCAATTTCAATGATAATGACACATAAAATAACTGATTAAGTGAAATTATGTTTAAATCAATTGATCACAAAAATTAGTAAAAATATTTTAATGGTTCAAAATACATCACCCAATAAAAATTAATGGTTCCAATTATTATTCTTTACAATTATTACAGTTACAAATAGCTTGTGTGAAAATAATTAATTAGCTAAATAGTGATTAATTAAGTCCAGCGATTAATCACTTACCACATTCCATCAATCAGACAGCTCTAAGTAACTGATTTATCTGAGATATAAATTAGAAAATGATCAAACATGAGTTATAAAAATAATAAACTCTTTGTTAACTCTTTTATCTTTTTTCTCCCCCTTATTCATTCCTGTGAGCATCACCCATCAAGGTGAAGCACCCATACAGAAAACACAGCACTCCTACCATTGAAGTTGGAATTTTAGATACAGGTGTAATATCGGGGCCAAGCAAAGTACAGGCCTATCTTAACTCCAAAATACTCCCTGAAAAAATTGAAAGGAACAAACACTGAAGTGATTTTTATCGAACAAAATATAGTGCATACAATAACTAATGAGAAACTCAAAAATATTCATCCATAATAATTTTTTTATAATGAGTTGTCTCAATTTTAAACTTTGACTAGTATGAGAGCAAGGTGATTTTCATGCTAAAATTAACACAGTTTATATATCTTTAATATTACAGTTTCCGAATTTCATTTACAAAGCTTCTAGAATCTTCTAATTGAATGTCAACTTATTTTTTGGCAAAAATGTATGTTATGCTTTATTTTCTCTACCCTTACACTACATGAGCTCAGGCCATTTGTTTAACCTTGTAACCAAAAAAAAAATATGAAATAATATTTTGTCTTTCTAAAATCCAAGCATATCACAATAAAAGCTTATCAATATTTATTCTGACTATCATCAGGCTTGCATCAGTTAAATATGACAACTTCCTATATACTAAGCCTATGTAACAACATAGGAATCACCTTGTATACACTTAGTTAAAATAACAGCATAAAATTATGTAATTCACACGATCTTCATACACGTATATACATATACTGCAAAAATAATTAATCTATTTCTTTATTTATATTTTTTAATGTTACCTAATATATTTTTTTATATGTACATTACATGTTATTTTTATATGTACATAAAAATAACAAAAATCTGGTGTTTAATTGTAAATGCTGTAATTCTTTTTATTGTCAAAGATTTAAAGTGCTGTGAGATGCTAACCTAAATTTTCAATGGTGATGTTTTTGAATTTTTCCAAAATTATTTATTAATTTCAAACACAATTTAGAGCACAAACAATGATAAATACAAAGCATACAATTTTCTATAATTATTACAATTTAACTGTTTTTCTAACCAAACATTGTGCATCAAAACAATTTCTTTAGCTGGTTAAAGTAAACTTAGTGATAGCAGATTTGAATCTATGTTCCGAAAAACTTCAAAGCCATCCTGTGAACGAGATGGCATTATACATAAAACAGAAGATTAAATATTTATTTTCTGATGGTTATGAATAATATAATGTAAAATGTCAAAGACAGAAAGATAATTTTTTTCTTGTGGCGATTTATTATTATGAAATGTATGTGTATAAAGAAGGGGACACACAAAGAAATTAAGTCAGCCTTCAAAAACATAGTTGTAAAGTGTCGTTTAAATAAAATACAGAAATATCCAAATTATCTTTGTTAACCTGAAAATGGCATAAGAAGTTTGAAGCCTTGTTGCCTACTTTACTTTAATAAAAGTTTTAATATCCACACTGGCCGTATTTAAATACATTGTTACTTCAAGTAGGTTTCTCGTGATCACGAAGTACATTCTGTTGAAGACTCCAAAGAGAAAAACCTTAACTTTATATGACAGTCTGATGGCAGCAGTAGAAGCTTAGCCAAATTGTTGCTCTATGAAGTTTGTAGCGATTAGAGGAGCTGGATATCTAACAACCAAATTATCATTCTGAATGATGCTTCTTTCCTCAAACAGATAATTAAAGTTAAACATAACATAAGTTATCTGGAAGCCACTCTACGAACCAAGAACACGTTCAAAGACGAAGTATCTATGATGATATTTATTAAACATTCATAGAAATATAAAAAAAACATTTTAAAAACTGAAATGTCACAGTAACAGCCACCCAGTAACTCAACGGTTTGTTTTATTAAATGATTATACAAATGTTATTAATTCACCTAAAATATAATTTACAATATGAACTATTCAAGAAATGAAATATCCTGGATAACTGTATTGATCACATGATAAAATAAATTTCCGTCTTCAATAAACATCAAATCTACCTTGTTGTCTTCACGTTCTAACAAAATTATTATATTCTGTTTTAACGGATTCTGGCACACCTTTTTATTTGTTTTTTTAAGTTCACGCAAATCTACACGATGACATGCCGTCCCTAATTTAGCAGTGTAAGAATAGAGAGAAGGCAGCTAGTCATCACCACTGACCTCCAACTCTTGTTTGCAAGACTGCTTCAAATCACGTACTGACACAATTTACTAGCGTAATATTCCCAAAAGAGCCTGTATTTTCATAACTGACATTAGAATTGCAAGAGAAATACCAAAGTAAATTAAACGTACCTCAAGGTATAACATAATTGATAAAGAAACAAATTCTGTGATTAGTTTAATGAGTTGATTCAGTTACTAAGTATATAAAGAAATAAAAGTTTGCTGTTAAGAAAACGTTTTGAGGAACGCGTTTATTTTTCTCATCAATCCCGCACTATGTAAAACTTTCTATTCCTATCGGTGACAGAAAATGAGCTAAAATAGATTTAACTTTCTCTTGTTTTCTCCAGTGTATGTTCCAGCAGAAAACCTCACTTGTACTCGAGGATACCGAAGAGATGCTGACAGATGTTGTAAGTATATCTTACACGCAATAACGTTTCCATTAAACACAAAAAGATGAAAGACTTTTAATATCATATAGTTTTGATACAGTCATTTTGTTTTTTTGATAATAAACTCATTGATAGGACTATAAAAATTAAAAATGAGTAAATAAATGTTTATCTGTGTACTTTTAACGCTTTTAGATCCATGTCCTCCTGGTCACTATGACAATGGATTCCAAACTCACTGCCTGCGGTGTCCAGGAGGGACTTACATGACATCTTTTGCTGCTGACACCTGTGTAGCTTGTCCTGGAGATAAAATTACTAATAATAAAGATCTTTGTACAAGTAATGGTTTTCTTTGATTGTTTCTTTGAAAGTTAAAATTTGTTTATTTTTGTTATAATGAGATACTTCTTCACAACTTCCATAGTTCTTAGTGTATTAAACAGCTTCGCTTTTTACAGAAAAGCTTTTCCAGGAAGTGGGAACAGTTGTTGTAACGATTTAGTATGTTAATATTTTTTGTCAAAACTTATATTTACATAAAAACATATATATGACAGAGTGGTATTGTTTTGGTAAAATAGTTAACAATTACATATATATATTTACTTTTACGAAGTATTTCCCTCTTCTTTGAATGATAACATCAAATAGACATTCTATGTACCTGATATAAAAACTAAAGTAAAAGTTCTTGTTCAAACATATGTAAATAGAGCTTTTTTGTTTTTTTAATTTTGCGCAAAGCCACACGAGGGCTATCTGTACTAGCCATACATAATTTAGCAGTGTAAGATTAGAGGTAAGACACCTACCGCCAACTCTTAGGCTACTCTTTTACCAACAAATAGTTGGATTAACCGTAATATTATAACCCCCTAAGGATGAAAGGTTGAGCATGTTTGGTGCGACAGAGATTCGAACCTGCGATCCTCGGATTACGAATCAAACGCCTTAATCCACATGGCCATGCCGAGGCTCTACACAGAGATTTTCCAAAGCTTGAAGAAAACATTTACTCAGAAATTCTATGTTCAGATAATTATATAAAGTTATACTACTGAATGTTACTTGACGCCACTATTTTCATATTAAAATACCATTGAAATTTCAAATATATCTTAAGATGTTTACTTGGTGATTCTACTACATAGTGACGTATTAATCAGTAGTTTGTTTAATATTATAATGACGCTCGACTCCTAATCTATAGGTCACGGGATCGAACCCCGTCACACCAAACATGATCGCTCTTTCAGTGACAGTCAGTCCCTTTATTTCTTGGTAAAAGAGTATCCCAAATGTTGGCCTTTGGCGGTCATAACTAGTTGTCTTCTCTTTGGTCTTACACTGGTAAATTAGGGATGGCGAGCGCATATAGTTCTCGTGTAGCTTTTCTTTAAATTGAAAAACAAATAAACAAACAAAGTTTACTAGTTGAGTCAGAAATCTCATCTATGTGAGACATGAATGTATCAGATAAAGAGAAATCTTCTTTGGAATCCTGAGAACGAGTAACAGCACAGGCGGGAAAAACATCAGGAAACTCTTCAACGAGTTGCTCTGTACTGGGGCTAATAACAGGTGCTTCAACAACACGAACCTCTGGTACCACCTTACTACCAGCCAAATCATTCCCCAAAAGCATAGACACACCTTCAACAGGCAATGAGGCTTTAATACCCACAGTTACTGGGCCTGAAACTAAGTCCGAATGTAAATCTAATCTATGAAGAGGAATAGAAACGACGCCACCTTCTACACCAGAAATGAGCACACTGGCCTTAACGGATGACTTTTCAGAAAATGGAAATACACTTTCCAAAATCAAACTCTGAAAAGTTCCAGTACCCCGCAGGATTTTAATTGGTTGTAGACGTGAATCGCCAACAAAAGAAACAAAACCTTTAGTGATGAAAGGCTTAAATTTGTCCTCAACAATATCTTCAGGTACATCAATAATATTGGACTTAGAATCCACAGTGGACTGGACAGGGTCAAAATCATTGGGAACCAATGATGTATCAAACAAGGGCGAAATGAAACTATTGGGTGATGGCTTGTTTTTGATCTATTAGCACTCAGAAATCAGATGGCCAGGTTTCCTACAATAAGCACATGTTTTGGATGAGAATTACTCGTTTTGGGTAGATGACGAGCTTTGAGAATAAGATGGAGTCTTCGTTTGAGAATTAGAAGTAGCAAACAAAAAGTTTGCTCTTTTTTGTCTCTGTCGACCTTTACATATTATTTGAATGAGTTATTTTGTTTCTTTGCTGTGTGATTTGTTTTGATTTTGTATGAGAAATCTTTGTGAGTCAAAGCATACTCGTCTGCCAAGACAGCAGCATCATGAATTTTGGAAGCTTTTTGTTCATCAATATAAGTTTTTAGCTCTACGGGAAAACATCTTTTAAACTCTTCAACTAACATGAGTTCTCTGAGTTTTGTATAATCATCTTTAATTTCTTTGGAATCACACCACCTGTCGAACAGCGTTTCTTTTTCACGAGCAAATTCGACATAAGTTTGGCTGTCAAACTTTTTGTAACCACGAAATTTTTATCTGTATGCCTCTGGCACTAATTCATATGCATTCAAAATGCATTTTTTCACGTGCTCGTAATCATAACTTTGCTCGGCCGTGAGTTTGGAAAATACTTCCTTGGCCTTACCCTTGAGAACACTCTGAAGTAATACTGTCCAATATTCGGTTGGCCATTTTAGCCTAAGGGCCAATTTTTCAAATTGCTGAAAATATTTATCTACAGCTTTTTCATTGAATGGAGGTACTAAACGAATTTGTTTGGAAGCATCAAAATTATCCAACCGCATTTGGACAACCTTCTCATCTGTCTGTGCCTTTCTCATACTGATTTCTTTATCCGCTTTAATGCGTTCTTTTTTTATTTCGACATCAAGAACAAGGCGTTTGTTTTCCTGTTCTGCCTCAAGAACAAGGCGTTTATTTTCAATTTCTAAAGGAAATTTCATTTCCATTTCCATTCTTTTTAATTCGAAATCTGGGTCAAAATGAGCGACAGGCAATTGTAGTGCAACTTTTTGAGGTAAAACTTTTTGGCTGACCAAATATTCAACAATAATTTGTTTAATGTCTGCTTTCTTCATTGCTTGCTTCACTTTTAAATTAAAATGTCTATCAAAATCAAGCAATTCAGATTTTTCTAATTCACTGCTTAATTCGAAAGAGGGATTCTGATTAAATTCGTTTATAAAATCTTCAAGTTGGAATGCCATTTTGAATATACAAGCTGTCTATCTGTATAGAATATAAATCTTATTTTAGAATAAAATTAAATTGTTTGTTCGATATCCCGGACGAGCCCCCAATTTTCTGTTACGCAACAGAAAAAAACACAGATAACAGCTTGTATCATTTATTACACTAAACTATTAACAAATATAACAGATATAACATAAATTATATAATAACAGTGATAGATATTAAGTTACAACATTCGAAATTAATTACAAAACAAAATAATACTAGTTTTAAACTTCAAAATTATCACAATACAAAATGGTACTGGCCTGTATCTAATATAATGATCTAAAATGAAAGTCTCAAATTCCAGTCTAGGGTGTGAATTTGGTCCCACGAAGAAATTCCGAAGCTTAAATGAAGAATTTCAGAAACAGTTCACAGTTCAATAAATTCGCCGACTCTCAGCACAAGCAGTAATTCAGAAGAATCGTAGAGATTGACGAAATAAAATCACAGCTTCCGTAGATCTAACTTTAGTCACAAATCCAAGTTGAATAATCACAGCAAACACTTAATCTTTCTCAAATAACTGACTCTCTTCTTTTGAAATAAAACTAATGTCTGACTCCTCTTTTTCTCTTCGAATAAAAACTGATGTCTGAATCTCTCTTTTTTTAAATAAAACTAATATCTGACTCTTATCTTTTTCTTCTTTTCTTCGAATAAAAACTGATGACTGAATCTCTCTTGTCTCTCTCGGATCTTCGTCTGTTTATATATTGTAGGCCTAAACTCCTCGAAAGACCGCGAAATTTCTACAGATCTCCAGAGCAATCCGCGCATGTCCGTTCTTGCACGAGACTTCACGTCTAGACACCAAGTCACCAGCACTTCATTTACAAACATATGATTGGTCTACTTAATTCAAGAAAATTCTAAATGTTACCCTAAATGAATAACAACATATTAGTTTAAACTTCGAAACAATAATATAAATGTGGAAAAATGAATAATAGAAATGAAAATCCAAACACAACAGACATGCCGTCGTTTACAAAATATTTACACATTTACATAACAACCGTCAAATAATAACGCTTCCTCAGCTGAAAGAACAAACATCTTTGGTACGACGAAGATACGAACCCGCGGGTCTCACATTACTAGTCGAATGCATTAACCTTTTTATTCCGGACGCTGTTTAATATGAAAATGTATTATAAATGCAAGAAATATCGTATTTGTATCTCACAACGAGTGGTACGTGTATTAACGTTTCAAAATGCTATTCTCTGCTTATCGATGAAAGTGTTAATACCCATACCAGCCGTTCTGAGAAACATTTTTATTCAAGTGGATTTCTCATCGTGAAGAAATATCGTATTTATTGAATTAAAATTTTAAATATGTTAAATCAAGATTATTTTTTAGTTTAAAGAATTATACAAATTACTGTTATTGTTAACGTAATTTGATGTTTTCTTTCTGTTTTACGTGATCGGTAGAGTAAGTAAACTGTTTTTAAATACGACTCTCTGTCTCAAGATCCAACTAAAGTAGTTCTGAAGGCTACGCTCCCCTCGGATTCAAAATCTACAGTTCCAAGATACGCTTGGTGGATAGCACTCATTTCGATATGTCTCATTGTTTTGTGGTAAGTTACATGTTATCTTCAATTTCTTTCTAATTAAGGTATGTGGAACACAGGGATTAATCATTTGAAGATATTGGGGTGGATAAACTTCGGGCCTCAATTCCAGTTATCTTTTTGCTGAACTGTAGGATTCAGTGTTCATTTTTTGCGCTCCAAATTTGGTATCTGTATTCACACTGCTTATAGAAACATCTGCTTTCATGTGAGATACTATATTCATGTATCTGCCTTCTTATGTTGATAGATCTTATTTGAAGCAAGGTATTAATTTGAGATATGCGCCTTTATATGACGTATTATGTTGGTTCATGTGGCTTCATGCGAAGTGCCACGTTCCATGGGTCGAAACATTATAACTGCATGCACTTGTCTAAAGAATCCATACAGTTATTTGTTGGTTAAGCATGAAACACATTTATAGTTGTAACTGTAATGCATTATCCAAAGCTTGTTTAATAATAATATGTATTTAAATGGTCTTGAAACACGTTATTTGTTTACTTTCTGTAATGATCGTGCAGCGTTCTTTGTTGTTTCTACAACTGGAAAGGAAACCTTGAGAAAAACGGAATATTTTGAAAAACCGTGTTTTACACAAACAGCCTAGTGCTGAAGAGATAAACACTGATGAATTGAATATATTGGAGCCTATGTCACTGATCCGTGAATCTGAGAAGAAGGTTTCTACAAAACACGTTAAGAAGACAAAAACTAATATACTAAGAAAGCAAAAAGTGACCGAACGAACCTTGGAGACGATATATGAAAACGACCTAGAAAAAAGAAATACTTTGGCTCGAAATTCAATTAAGTTCTTATTCATCTTACGTTATAATTAATATTTGGTACAAGTAAATTCACATTTTTACAGTTAAAACATTTCATTTTAATATAATATGTACTACATTAAACGACGTGTACAATATCAAACAGATGTTGAATGTTTAAAATCAATGTTGTTAATACCTTGGGTTATCCCTAACTACTGAAAAAGATGCGTTCAGAAAATCTTTTGTGTTTGGAGTCGTTTGAATGCATGCGATTTTTTTCCAAAATAGACCTATATGTGTTCGACACCATTGAGGTTTAATAAGTATCATTACCTTTACTAATGTCCATAGCACATTAATAACACCTGGAAAAAATAAAGATCAGAATGACCTTTAGTTATTTTTCATTCACATACATACTACCACTACTGATAATGAATTATTTTGTGTATTCATGCCACCATAATACAATATTTCGGCTCATATTTTTCACTTGTTAATGACGTTCCACTATATCTTGTTAATGAGATTCTACTATATTTTGTTAACGGGGTTCTACTGTATTTTGTTAATGATGTTTTACTATATCTTGTTAATGAGGTTCTACTACATTTTGTTTATTAAGGTTCTACTGTATTTTATTAATGAGGTTCTACTGAATTTTGTTAATGAGGTTTTACTATATCTTGTTAATGACGCTTTGAGACATTTTACAACAGTTCTTTTTACTGTCAACCAACTCTCATTGGTCTGAAAGACATTTAGTGAAATATCCAATTTTCTTCTTTTGGACTTTACTAAGAGTATTGATTGTTTTAAAACACTATAAGGTGCGTGATTTATTCCAAAGTTCCAAAAAAAAGACAGTTTGAAAACTGTTTCTCTTTGTAACATAAAGTAAATAACCAGTCATTTGTAGTTCAGATCACATAACTTTTCATGTTTAATTTATATAACAACAAATTGAGTAAAACGCTCAACATTTAATTATAACCATACTTTCATCTTGTCTAGTTATGTAACAACAAATTGAGTAGAACACTTGACATTTAATTATAACCGTACTTTCATCTTGTCTAGACAATAATAAAAACAATCTAGTTATCCTTTGTGAACGTGTAAAATATAAATGGAAAACAGTATTAAAGTTATTGTCTGCTGTATATCATTCTTATTCACTACGTGAAACAATGTTTGAGTTAGTTTTCCTTGTTTCCAGAAAACACTTATGATATAACTGTAACAAATTTCATGATTTATAATTTTTGTAGAAACATGTATTTGGTTTTATGCATGTTATAGTAAAATTATTACTCAAATTTTGATGGTTTCGCCACTAAACATAACTACATTCTGCATCTTCAGAGAGAAACACTAGCGTCAAAACAAGGAAAAGTTATTGAAGAATATATTCAGCGGCCACTGTCTGATATAAATGTAAATGATTATAATGAATTTATTATCGTCAAACCAAACAGTAAACAAGGACATCTCAAGGGAAACGTTATTCTCATTGAAAATCCTGTCAACCAAGACACGTTTATCATTGGAAAAGCTCGAAAGCCAACCTGATTTGTCTTCAAAAATGAGAAATATAATTAATAAACGAATTTAAAAAACCTCCAATGTTAATATGTTTTCTCTAGAATTAAGAGAAATCAATATTACATTAATCTCCACACTGCACAGTTACACGAATGGGATTCATGCTCACAAAATTTTTAAGTTCACTAATGTCAAAATTATTGGTTTAACAGAAACTTACATAGTAATTTAGCTATTTACGTTTATGCACAAACAAATTAAATATAAACTTTGAAAACTTAACATTTTATCGAAACATTCATAACCATTATTTAAATTTAAGAGACCGAGGCTTCAGTTCAACAATTCACAAGTGTTGTTTTATGACTTCCTTTTTGTAGTATTTACTTCTTACGTCATATAATGTTAAAACTTGAATATTAAACCAAAAATAATGAAATGTTTGTACACATATTTTTCACTCATTTAAATGTTTGTAAAATAAGTATAAAGATTTTCACAATATAATCCAACAATTCACAGTTGTAACACTAAGATTTACATGTGACATTTTTTACTGAAACACAAGATCTACATCTTCAATTTCTACGTTTAATGTGCTTGACATAGTTGGTTACTACACTGAAGTTACGTATTGGTTCTTCACTTATTACACTGTCATCAGCTAGTGACATTTATAGTTTTCTTGTGCTTTGTCTACATGTTGGATTACATATTAATTATACAACATTTTCAGTACAATTGTTGATATGCCTGTGGTATATTCTGTTCTTATCCTACATTTTTGATCGTTTTCAAATGGTACTCAGTGATTAACGTGTAGCACTGTAAAGAAATAATTTACGTGCACCATTTTCGGTTATTAAAATATTATTGACACGTGTCATCTTTTAGAGTGACGTGTAGCTAATAGAGGTTGCATCACAATAATTGTTACAGTTTATGCCTGAATTCAGTAAACTAAAAGTTGAAATACATTTTTACTTCTTGTCCATCAGATGTGCTAGAACTCTGAATAAAGATAACTTAACTGACTCTCAACAATGGTTAACTAGTTCACGTGTTTCACATGCAGGTATAACGTGTCCTCTGCATAAGGAACAAGACTCTTTCCATCATCTGATAACATGGAGATGTGTTTTATTTTTTAGAAAAGAACCCCAGTCTTCCATTGGAAGTTCGTGTTTTCCAAATCAAAGTTTCCGTTAGATTATTGTTGATTGGGCGCATCTTGAAAGTCGATCAAAGTGTAAACAGACAACTATGCTTTCAACCAGTTTTACAACTGGGCAACATTCATGGAGTGTAAGTTAATAATCAACTAGAACTTTCTTATCATCAGTTTTACTATCATCAGATTCAATACACGTGCTCTGTCTGTAACTTTGTTGTTGCTCCAGTGGCTAGACTTGAAAATAGAATATTTTCTTGGTTGTTTGATTTTAATTAATTCGTCCTGACAGAAAATGTGGGACAAAAACTGAATGCAATTCATCACACGATAAAACGAATATTTTAATATTTTAAGAAACAAATGTCAAAACTAAACATCCTTTCACTTTCAAATCCGAAGCAGAATATCCACAATCACGAAAACGTCAAATTTTTACTCTCTCATGAGCAACATTTTTCAGGAAAACAATTTTCAACTGATAGCAGTACTGATGCTTAGTGCAGAATAATTCTAATCTTTTAACTACCAAATACTGCCATCGTGCTATTAAACAGAGGACGATAGATTCAGAAAATCATTATAAAGTGGTTATTTCTAATATTTTTTATATTAATTTTACTTGTTTTAAGAGAATTGTTAGAAATATTGGACAAGTCTAATAACTGTAAAAGAGGGAGCTTCTATTTTATCGATCAATTGCCTGATCAGAAAATGTCAGTTGATAAGTAATTTTTTGTTTGAATTTCGCGCTAAGCTATACGAGGTTTATTTCTGCTAGCCGTTCTTAATATAGCAGTTAAAGACCCGCCGACGATTGTAGGCTACTATTTTAAGAATAGACAGTGGGATTTACCATGACTTTATAACTTCCCCTACCGACGAAGAGGGCGAGTATTTCTGACGTCGATTCGACCATGTGTCCCTCAGATTATGGAACGAGCGTCCAACCACCTAGCCAAATAAAAAAAATTATGAAAAATGTCGTCCAATTTGATAATAAAAAATACATTATTGTATTTACAACAAAAATCATCTAATCCACTTTCGTAGAAACTTTTATGATTTATTTTTAAATAATTAGGTTGCACCCTTACCTTCAGTCAAAACATAATCATGTTCAAATAATGACGTATTCCACTCACCTTGAACAAGATTATCTTACAATTATGCTTCAAAATTTGAATTGTATTTTATATTTTGTAATTTACTTGTAAAGTTATCAAAATTAAATTCAATAAAGCTTCTTTATTTTGTATTTCATATGATTATTTTTATTTTATATTTTATTTTGCACGTTTAGTTATATCAAAGAATATTAACGAAGAATAATGTTAATAACTTTCAGATATTTCAAGAACTAATTTATTCTAATACTCGAGTCATCATTCAAAAGTATCATCGAAACTATTCAGTACAGGCTATACATATATCTAGGTATTTATGTAAACTATACAATATATTGTAGAATAATATCATTTTTCATAGTGAAAATAGCTAATCAAACAATAAACTCTTAAAAATGAAGTTTTCTTCCATTTCATTTCCTCAGATACTTTTTATCATGTCTCCACAAATGTATAATTCACTGTAGCCAGAATAAATCAAGGTTAACAGAATGTTCACGCGCTTTCGTAAAGTACTTTTTTTTCAGTTGATTAACACAAAATCGGAGTTCGATTATTTAATCTATTGTTTCTTTCTTCACTGAGAGAGCACGTCCTGGTGTTAGCGTGCCTGGAGGGTTTGTTATTCGTATCCCGCTGTCAAAAAATTTCTTTCACACTTAAGGAAAAATGGATTCGCTACAAGAGGGACAGTAAAATTCCAGTATTTGTAAAACAGTTGACAATGAATACCATTCTCTGTGATGTGGAGAAAAATGGATCCTCTACAATAGGGACAGTAAAATTCCAGTATTTGTAAAACAGTTGACAATGAATACCCTTCTCTGTGATGTCGAAAAAACCCACTTGTAGAGAAGGGTAATATAATAATAGATATAATATAATATATTTTTATAAAATCGGCTCGTTTCAGTTGAGAAAATATTTTACGTAGAAGAGTGAACAACGTTTCGACCTTCTTCGGTCATCGTCAGGTTCACAAAGAAAAAAAGAGGTAACTGGCCGGAAGCTGACCAAATGTTTGGAAGGGGTTGTGTAACTGAATACCTTTTTCTAGCTGTCTTTTCTCTTGTTCAAAATACAAAACTGATATGTTCACAAAGTCCTTGCTCAGATTTACCCTAAAATTATGAAAATACCTTCACTAGGTTTTTATGAGTCTAAAAACACACACCTAAGATTATTTATTATACTTTTCGTGATGACACCTTTGTATTTTATTTTTCATCAATCACTTTAAAAAGAAACATTCGAAGTTATTTCTCCTTATTTATAAGAGAGCTTTTCTATTCATTAGGCACGTTTTTCATAAACTAAATTATGACAGAGATATAATTAATGAGTGTCTTTGAGGTCTTAGGAACATGATAAACCATGTTAAAACTGTGTCTAACAATCGATTCTGCACATTAAGCTCCAATCTAACTGTAATGAATATACTCATGAACGTAAATAAGAATAAATATATATTTTCCTTAACTTCTTCAGCACCTTTATTTTGTTGAATGTGTAACCAAAGTTTATCGTTTTTCTATTTTTTTAATGACGAAAAAATGTTTCGTCATTGAAAAATGTTTTTTATTCCTCTTGTGAATAAAAATGTACACACTGCTGGCTAAAATCTTAAGACCAATGAACATAAAGAAAAAAATATGCATTTTGTATTGTTAGACTCAACCACTTATTTCAGTAGATCTTCGAAAGATAGAAATAAGAAAAGGGGAAAAAACATTTTTAGCATTTAATAGGGAAAATGTAAACACAATGAAATAAGTCTAAATACTAGCTGGTCAAATGCTTAAAACCATACCATAAAGTGTCCTAAACAAGGTATAAAATGCCCAACAAGAGGTTTCAGTTGTGAGTTGCACGGCCGTCATTGCGAATAATTTCAAACATTCGCTTTGGCATGATCGATAGAGGCATTTGCTGAAGACTGACTGGAATGTTTTCGAAGTGGAGAAGTTGGCTTCACAAAGATCATGGACTGTTTGAAATTGACGTCCATTTCTAAAGACTTCCTTTGCCATCCACCCCAAACATTTTCAATGGGGTTCCGTTAGGATAAACACGCTGGATGGTCCAACAGAAACGCGTTATTCAACATCAAAAATTCCTTATTCCTGTGGCATTGTGGATTTCAACGTTGTCCTGCTGAAAGATCCAGTTATTTCCACACAAACAAGGGTATTCAGTCAACAAGGATGCTCTCTCCAACATGCCAATGTGGCCAGCTGCTGTTTGACGCCCCTGTATTACCTGAAGCTCCATTGTTCTATGGAAGGAAAAAGCACCCTAGATCATGATGGAACCCCCTCCACTGTGTCATGTAGAAAATATCCCAGTTGGATATCCTTATTGTGCCAGTAACGTTTGTAGCCATCTGGACCATCTAGGTTAATTTTTTTTCTCATTAGAAAACAAAACCCTCGTCCACTTTTCTACGTCCCATATTTGGTGCTTCTTAGCAAAGTTTATCAGAGCTGTTTTGTGGTGTGGAAGGAGGCGTGGCCTTTGAACACGTTTTCTAAAGCCTTTCTCATATAAATGCCGTTTTATTGTTTTTCAGCTGCATTCTGCATCCGATAGAGCCTTAATCTGGTTCAACGATCGGTAGGTGTCTTGCCGGACAACCCAATGAATCCTACTGCTCAACGTTGGCGAAATTTTTTTTTGGCCGACCACTTGAAATTCTCGTTCCGTATCACTCAAGATCTTTTAAGATATTTGCAACAGCAGTTTTACTACGCCCAATCTCACCAGCGATGGCGCGTTGAAATAGACCCTGCTTTTGCAACTTGACAATTCTACCACTTTCAAACTGTGTTAAATTTTTAGTCTTTGCCATATATTTTCCCCAATGTAACACAGGAGATGTTGAAAAAGCTAATGCTTGAACACAAATGACTAAACTTCGTTACGTGTTTACCTATTAACTCTTCGTTTCAGTATGGTCTTCAACTTGTATTTGACCAGCTGATATCTAGGCTAATTTCACAGTATTCATATTTTCCCTATTAAATGCAAAAAACGTTTCTTATTTTCATATTTTGAAGCTCTTCTCAAATAAGTGATTGAGTCTTACAATGCAAAAGGCATGTTTTTTTCTTTCTGTTCATTGGACTTAAAATTTTTACCAGCAATGTATTTAAAACAAAACACAAAAAATCATTTTTACACGTTTTCGAACACTGCAAATCAAATAAAAACACCCAATTACTAAATAAAGAAACCAACATGAACAAACTCAAAATCAAAGAAACCTTACTTATACAACAACTATAGCCCAAAATGAACATCAAACATCAAAGCACGCTTTCTACATTCTTACAATCAATTACACAACCCTCTTCAAACATGTGGTCAGCTATCAGTCACCTCTTTTTTTCTTTGTGAACCTGATGATGACCGAAGAAGGTCGAAACGTTGTCCGCCTCTCTTCATAATAGTTTTTTATATGTGGCAAGTATAAAATTGAACTTGTTACGTATTATTCTTTATCTTTGACGATTCTTCTCTTTATTACGTCACTTACTTTACGTATTACTGATTCAAATTAGTACAAATATGAATTTGAAAATAGAGGATAAATAAATGTTAATACCTATTAAATTTATGATATTTTGCAACAAGATTGAAACAAACAATATTCTTTTTTAACACAAAAATATTTTAAAACAAAAAATATAATTTATGGAAACCGTTATTACTAAGAGTTATTACAAATGATGGATTATATACAACAGTTTTACAAATGTTAATACTAATCTTCATAATTTAAGTTAGCTAGTTTGATAGGCTTCACAATCTTACAAACTGAATGTTTCCGCCGAATATATTTAATATTTTCGAAGTAATAATAACGTAAAAGTTGATTAACTGAAGTTGAACGGTTTGTAATGTTCTATAAATGTTGGTGATCAAATTGCGTAGTTTTCCGATTAGTTAGAGCTAATCACAGATGTAACACAGCATTCTGATTGTAAGTATCTAACAATATTCTTCATGTATTATTGTCTCTGGGTTTTTATAAGAATCTAGCGCATCGTTTGAAGTTTCAAGAATGTTTTAGAGTGTTTTCATAAAAGACATGTTGTGTACAACACTCAAGAAACTTCTACAAATTTCTTGAAAAAGTTGGTCTAGAAAAATACAAATACCAATCAAATTAAAGTAAGTTTACATTTAATTTTTTTTGTTCACACTATTTAATGATTGGTCATGTTAAAATAGAGACGATGTTTCTACTTTTACACCACCAAAATGAAAAAGATTATAGATGTTTTTTTTTAATAATGACTCCAGTGACACAGTTTCATGAACATATAACTTCATGTGCATGTTTTTGTTCTGTTTAATACAAAGTCAGTTTTCTGCTTTAAGTGAAATGTGGGTCTACTGTTAGAATTACATTACCATTTGACATTCTTTCAAGTCTTCTTTTGTTAATCATTTCATCTGTGATTAATAAAAACTATAGTAATACTTATTTGGTACTTTAAAACAAAACTGATCTTATCATCCATTACACAGAAATTTGTGTTCAACATCTTTTATATGTTTTTACAGCAGTTTTTTAACTTCATATTTGTGATTAAGATAAGAAAAGAAGAATTGGTACAAATTACAACATTAAAACACAACTTGTTTTTGAATTTCGCTCCACACTACTCGATTGCTATTTGCACTACATGTCCCTAATTTAGCAGTGAAAGAGTAAAAGGAAGGCAGCTGGTCATCACTACTCACCGCCAACTCTGGGGCTACTCTTTTGCCAGTATTTTACCAAGATTTACCGTCATATTATAACGCTGGCAAGGACTCGAATGCACTTTTTTATCTTTTCACCAAAAAACACTAACATCTGTACAGTTTATCAAAGTCAGTGATGTCGAGAAACCCACTAGTTGAGAATTTTTATATGCAAAAACGGCTCTTTTGGGTTCAGAAAATATTATAAATGGAAGAGCGAACAACGTTTCGACCTTCTTCGGTGAACCTGACGATGACAAACAAACAAAAGTAATCAAAAATGAGTCTCACACTCACTTGTAAACGAAACGAAATCAGAACGAAAGATTGTGAAAATACTTTAAAACACCTAGTGTAATATGCCATGGAGTATTTCAATATATTATACAGAAGACACAATACGAATGACGTTGAAATCCCACAATTCGGTAAATAAGAGTTGTTCAAGAGGTGGTGGAAAACGATCTTGACTATCATATCAAAACTAGAAACAGTTCATTCTAGTTTAAAATTATGTGTAGTTTTTATTTTTATACGACAGAACAAAAGTTACCGAACTTTCTCAACAAGAAACTAAAATGTAAAAGTGTAATTCTTACTCTCGTGTACAGATGGTGTTCATGTTTCACCTGTTGGTTCACTGTAATTATAATTTATTTCGTCAGTACAAATACTCTGTAGTGACATCTCTCTCTCTTTAAAATGTGTCAGCTGTTTATATGTTTCCTTCAATACGTTATATAAGAGACATTTTGTTCAGTTCGGGAGATGTTATACAAGACATTTAAACATTCTTACATGTATACTTGTTTACATATCGTTAATTGTGAAATATGAACATTCTCTGTTGTGTTGTAAGTTACCAAATTCAATATTATAGTTAATAATATGTCCACCAGGGTCTACACTCTAGACATATTACATAGCAGTTGCTTCTGATCTCTGCATTTTGTTGTAACCTACACTACGGTTCCAGGACAGATGTATCAATTGTATTCTTATAACACGACAGTAACTGGCTACTTTACATTTCTCCATCTGCCTCTGACCCACTCGTGAGTAGAATCACAAAGGCTTAATGTCAACATTATATTTTTCCTAAATTTTAATGGTTCACCTCTGATCCAGCAATAAGTGTGAGAACTTAAAAATCTATATTTCGATATTAGGTTATGCAGGTTGGTACTAGTGATAAAACAATAACTCACTAAACACTCAAGCAACAACATATTATTATGATACATGAAAGAGAATTTAAGTTTCTAGCTACTCTGATGACAGAAGGGTTGTTCTAAAACAATCACCAGTAGTAGCATTATTTCATCAATATCTTCTTGTTCCTGTTCACAATGTCAAACAATTGTATTTTGTTCATATTCCGAACTGTTTGTTTTTTGTAATAATAATGAATTTTAAATAGCAGACTGTGATAGTTTTTGACGTAAAGAAACTACATAAATATTTGAAGATCTTTATCTTCCTTTTTAAGAATTACCTACATCTGTTTAAAACATATTGTAAGGACTCTGAATGGAAACATGAAGAAAGCTAACAACGTAAGTTTCCAATTATATAATACCAAGTCCAAGGTCAACAAACAGTTAAATTTATTGGTATTACCTTCACTAGATGACTCACATGGAATGTTTACTTTCCAGAAATGTGTACCTACTCCAAATGTAAACTATATTTCCAAAATAGGCAGTCAACTGTACACTGCAATAAATTATTCTAATATATGAAATGTGTCTAAGGTTGATAAATGAATATTGTAACAATCTGCAGTATGTCAAACTATCTTTTGAAAATGTTCAAAGTCGTGGTGGGTCGTTGATGAAACCTCACCACTCTGAACCAACCAATCAAGAAATATTATGTATATAAAACGGCTGGTGTGAGTAGAGAAAGCACTTTATAATTTTCTCTACAAATTGGTTTTCTCCTCATTACAAATAATCAAGAAACATTACAATCATAGTTGTTATCTTTATAACCGAAACAGTTGAAGTGTTTGTGATTTCCTTGAACATTTTTCCACCTTTCTATATACGTACATAATCATTGATGACGAGAAAACCCACTTCTTGAGAAAAATATATATGTAAAACAGCTGGTATGGGTTGAGAAAATTTTTATGTAGAGGAGCGAACAACGTTTAGACATTCTTCGGTCATCGTCATGTTCACAAAGAAAGAAAGAGATAACTGACCGAAGGATGACAACATGTTTGAAGGGGGTTGTGTAACTGAGTGTAGAAGGCGTGCTTAGATGTTTGATTATATTTATTAATATAGGTATAGAAATGTTCCATTGCAATGGTTTATTTTGGGCTTGAGTTCTTGAATAAGTAAGGCTTCTTTAATTTTGCGTTTGTTTATTTATTTAGTATTTGAGTGTTTTCTACCGTTATGTCGTGTTTATTTGACTTGCAGTGTTCGAAAACGTGTGAAGGTGACTTTTTTGTGTTCTTTGAATCTGGTTTCCATTTTTCTAATTGTTTCTCCAATATAGAAGTCGTGGCAGTTGTCACAGGAACTATAAAATCATTATAATAACAAAACGACATCTAGTGTATGATTTTTCAACGATACAAATTTCACTTTCTAAATACCGTTTAACAATAAAATTAATTTTATATTGAAAATTTTCTAATCCTTGATGTTTTAATCCTTAAAGAATTTTACATCTGACAACCAAGAACAATATTCGAGATATGAACCAAAACACACCGAAAGGAAGTTTAACAGTAAATAGAAAAACGTTAAAGTTACCATGTATGTCACGAAATATCGACTTGTAAAATGAAAAGAAAATATCACTTTCTGACAGCATGATAATAAGAGTTATTCAATCAAGTACTCAGTATAATATTCATTAAAATTATATTATAAAGAAAAACTTTCTAATACAATATAAATATTATATTACCCAAGACTGTTTAATTATTAAGTACTTTTGCTACATTTTATTGGAATGTAAACATGAAATGAGATTACGATACTGAAACTTAACTATTATAGTTTTAATGGGATACACAGTTCTTAGAACATCGCAACCAATCAGAATGACTCTTTTGACAGTTGACGTTAAGAATTAAATAACAGTATTATAGAGACATGCAGAGAGATAAACACTAAGCCAATAGGAAACTGTGAGTGAATATTTGTTATTTATATGTAAAACATTTCTGTTAACGTGGCTCACGTTGTGGTGGAATAACTATAAAACTGTAAATGGAAGTTGTGTGATGAGGTTAGAATGGATGTAAGTAGTCAAAACTGTTTGAAAACCCTCACACACAGTTTACATATAATGGATATAGACAAGTATTTTATATATCAATATAATTGTGTGGGACACACGTAACTATTACAACATTAGAATAAACGAACCTCAATGAACGCTATTATAGCCACTATTTAGATGTTTTAAGATAAAAACACACAACACAGGGGTCTATATAGACATTTCTTTTATTTCACTAAGGTATACAGGCTGCATAAATGATTTTTCTACCCTGGATCATGTAGACGGGCTGTTTGTTTCTTTGTTTCACTATTAAAATTCTCACAGAGTTACACGAGAATTATCGGCGCTAGTTGTCTCTAATTTAGCTGTGTGGGATCAACCATTGGTTACACTTTAACTTACAAATTGTGGGATTGCCCATCTGGCCTTACAAAGATTAACCGTCACTTGTAAAGCCTCTAAAGATGAGAGAGTTTCAAGATTTATCAGAGGAGAATTCGAACTCGCGACCCTTATTATTCGAGCTAAGATCGCTATCCATCTGGCCATAACGGGACGGTATACATACACTTAGTTCGGTGTGACCACATACTTCTGTTTGTCACATGACAGAAGTCATTTGTACCGTTTTGCAAAGATCTGGAGTTTCAAACATCTGAAACTCTTACCTGATTAGGTGTTATGGTTAACCTGTCGTCTTCTTTACTTGTGCATATTTAGAAAACTTCGAGATTAAGAAATTTTCTTTTTCAGGGATTTTAAGAGAAATGAATTTCTCATTGTTTCGGTCGTGTTTTGGGCAAACAAAAACAAGACAAAAATATTTTACTGTAAATTATAACATCGTGGTTTATGTGAAGATTTATGAAAACAACCATGAATGCAACGTTCACAGGTTCGTTGGTTTTGAATGGGAAAGTTTTAAGGTAACACAGCCACACGGGTGTGGAAAAACACCACGATCCAGGAGATTCTATTTTTACAAGTTCATCAGGGAACTAAACTCGCCGCTCCAGAAAAAGACGCGCACAACAAAGACCGATTTCTTTAACGTTATACACGAAAATACACAATAACCTTGATAACAATGTAACGTGATATTTAACTTTGTCTCTCTAACAGAGAGCGTTATTTTGTTTTACAACAAAACGTAATTAACACTCAAGTGAACCTACTGGAACCTAAGGTATGTTATTTTTTAATCTTTCATAAACATTTTTTACAATCAACCTCACATTTAAATATTAAGAACAATCTATACTGATTTAAGATAGATAAACAAAACTAGTTTATATTTGACTAAATAAAACTTATTATCAGACTTTTTTACCAGGTAACACATTCAATAGAATCAAAAAATATATTTTCTATTATTTACCAATAATTTAAGTTCGAGGTCCGGTTTTATTGATAGTTCAACTCTATATGTTTCTAAATAGTCTCCATACGGGAAAGTTTGTTAAAGTTAATAAAGTAGGTGTGTTGTTTGTGGTGACAATACACTGCTATTCATTTTTCATCATCAGATACCTAAAATAAAATACTTAACGTCTCCCTATACATTACAATTTATATTTTGTTCAGAGTTTTAACTTTTAGAGAATTCAACTGTTTAGCATTCTGAATGTAATTACAATACAAAACACATCGTTAGTGTAAGAATATGTTTTGTGTGTAATAACTGGTACATAATAATTCTGAAGATACTTCTGTATGAGAGACGTTTAATAAAATACTAAATGACTTCATGTACTTGTTTGTTCGGTTTGTTTTGGAATAAAGCACAAACCTATTCAATGGGCTATCTGTGCTCTGCCCACAATAGGTAACGAAACCCAGTTTTTAGCGGTTCTTCCTGTTCTTTAACAGGTTGGTTCTGTTTCATGTTCCGGACAATTACATATAACATGCTCTATAATTAAACTAAGAAACTAAATATACGTATAATAATGATACTGTGCACAGGCTGCCAGCTATCAGACATAACACTATCTTTGGATCAGTAATTAAAAACCTCCCAGTCTTTCAAAATCTACTATTTAACTCTTTTTTCGTGTGTCATATAATTTGTAAGAAAATTATATAGAGATCTTCAAGTTACTATAGAAAACAACGGGTGAGTGTCGAATCCACACAAAATTGAAATCGCATGTTTATGGAAAAAAAGTTTAATAAGAATGTGTAGATGACCTCTTAACCCTTATAAGTGGAGGTCTCTCTAAATTCCATACCTCCATGTAGTATCATAAGCTTTATAAAAGTCAAATAATGTTGACACAACATGTTATCAATTGAGAAAAGCTTCTCAAGTCGAATCAGGTGAATTAAAATTAAGCGTCAAAATCCATACTGGGTGTGTAAGAATAGGTGTTTGATTGATTGGAATCAACATTAACTTTACATGTAAACAGAAAAAAAACAATGAAATGTTATTTCTTAAACCTCAAAATTACAAGAACTGATACACAATTTAAAGCAGAAATGCATCGAAAAATCACCCATACATGAAACAAAACAAAAACTCAACTCACTAAGAAACTAAATAAACACAGACATAAAATTATGTTCACCAGATAAAACTAACGATGAATAAGACAAAATAAAACAATACTTCATCAACATCAATGAGTTTCCTCCACAAACCGTAGAAAACATTATACGCACACACCTAGTCAAAAAGCAAAATCAACTAACAAAAGTAAATCTATCTCACGAATCAAAAAATTACGAAAACATATACTGCTGTATACCACATATTCCCGACAACATCAGAAAAATAACTAACATTTGGTAAAAACTAGTTACAAAATATGACTATCCAGTTAATACCAAATTTATTCAAAAACCAGGCACAAAATTGAGGTCTACACTATGTAAAACTTACACTGACAAACACCGCACTAACATTATTAATAAAATAAAAATTGATAACTTCCACGTCATCGATATTGGAGAAACAAGTAGAAAAATGGAAACCAGATTCAAAGAACATAAAAAAGTCACCTTCTCACGTTTTGGAACACTGCGAGTCAAATATACACAACATAACCGTAGAAAACACTCAAGTACTAAATAAACAAACGCAAAATTAAAGAAGCCTTACTTATACAACAACTTAAACCCAAAATAAACCAATACAAAGGAACACCTTTATACTTATATTAAAAATAATAAAATGAATAATATAAAATTATGTATTCAAACATCTAACAACGCACTCTACATTTCTTCACCCAGTTACACAACTCCTTTCAAACATGTGGTGAGCTTCCGGTCAGTTACCTCTTTCTTTCATTATGAACCTGACGATGACCGAAGAAGGACAAAACGTTGTTCGCTCCTCTACGTAAAACATTTTCTCAATCCAAACGAGCCGTTTTTAACATATATATTTATCTCTATAAATATTCCTCATCTGTTTTGTTCAACACCTTGTTTTACTTTCTGATACATCATTTATAACACCCTTAACCCTTGACGTTTCATTTACTCTTCTCCATTTTATTTTCTTGGCAGTTTGCCAGTAATATTTTCAAACTGTCGAAAGTATTCTGTATTATTCATGATATAAATATCATTATGTGTTAAGTTAGTGCCACGCTTATACAGCGTATTTACAACGCTAAAATGAGGGGTTTGTTTCCCTTTTGTGGACTCAGCAGACAGCTCAATTTGGTTTGGCTATAAGAAAACACACACAGATATTTTAAGTTATAAATAACTTTTCTGTCATAAATCACAAATTTGAAACTTTTCATTTCCAGCACTTTAAATACATAAATTTGTTTTATATTTCTAATAAAATTTCATCAGCCGCTTCACCATTTATCGTAAAAGAAACATCTTGAAATAAAATGTTTTTTTTTATATTATTAAAAGTGCAACGAGGACTAGAGAAAGTTCACTTGGTCTGAAAAACTTTTTTTTTAAAATTATTGAAACTCACGGCTGTTGGAGAACAAATAGTAATCGTACATATAGTTCCTCGTCTCTATAAATTATTAATGCCATACAAGACGGACAGTCAATCATTTTTTTCTTAAAGGTGATTGGAAGGTGTTACTGACTGGTTTAATTCCCTGTGGTCAAAAACTAAATATTAGGGACGGTGGAAAACAGTTTTATTGTTTCTTCCCTTACACAACACATCTGATCAAGTTTATTTTGTGTTCAAAGCTTTATGATTTCTTAGACATTACGTTTCGCTATTGTAAGGTTGTAAAGGTTTTACCTTCACTGTTTTTAAAATTTTTGAAGCTAAATTCTAAAACCGCTAACTCGATGCCTCCACATAATCCCCTATGACACAGCGGTAAGTTTAAGTTGTTAAAATATTTAAAATCTGTGTTCTATTCCCAAGACAGACAAACCAATGTGGCTTTCTTCTTAAAACAAACAAACTCTTCAGATATTCATGGAGTTCCGTCATGTCAGAGAAATGAAACATTCTGTTATTCTTCTTTATTTATTCTTATGAAACTCTTCAGAATCAGAGAACATTAAAAACATCACGACATGATTTAAACATATTGGTTATAATTATAGAAAACTAGATATCCTAAATTTTATGCGACATATATTATTATACTTTGGTTTCATTGGAAAAAAAATATTCTAATTAATCAAAGCTACCTAAATTTGATAGTAAAAAGATTTAATAACTTTATAATAAATGAGAGAGGAAATATTAATTATGACAGCAAATAGAAAAAAATACTTGATAACGAAAAAATGATTTCCTATTTCTCAATTATTACATTAGGTGACGCTCTTTTCCCGTTTGTAACTCGCGATGAAAGTTGTTTTCATTAAACACTAAATACATCTCAAAACTTTATTTTTTTAAAATTGTTTGTCAAATAATTTTGGTAACCTATTTGACACAAACGTAAGGTAGGGTTCCAGGATTCGAGAAGAGCACACATCTTAGAGTTAGAATAAAGAAAAACAGTTATACATGTCAAAGTCATGTTCCTCCGGAAAACAGATGAAATTTATATCACATTCACGAAATAATGTTGTATACAACCTACTATGAGAATTGAAACATAAATACAGTTATGGCATATTACGTAGAAAATGTCAGTACTTAACGTATAAATTATTAACAATACCTGGTGAATAACTTAAGTTATGTCATAGACAAACATCAATTTGAAAAATATCCTAACTCTTATCTGTTATCAGACAACAACTTAAACACGAGAATAAAATAAGAATTACCCCTCAACATACCTTAGTATGTTGTGTTGAATATTCGATAATTTTCTAATATTGAATATATAATATTCGAAAGTAACGTGAGTTTGAAATTGGGAAATTATTAGCACAAAGAATGGACTTGTATTAACATGTAGTGAATTTTCACACAAGACTTGAAAGCTTTATGCCATTTTACCAATAGATAGCACTGCTTAAACTTATCTTCATGAACCAAGAAGAGAATCAAGTTTAATTAGTTTTAACTACAATATAATCATCTGTTGAAAATGTGTTTCCACGGTATGTAGCATAAATACTTTATAATTTTTATTCTGAATATATCTCGGTAATACAAAAACATTCCTATTGTTCTAGGAAAGCCAATATTTTTGTGATTTAACTTTCGTTTAGCCCCGGACAACCTTGGGTATTCAATTTCTATTGTACCCACAGTTGATATAGACTATTGTACTGCTACAAACTTCGCAACAAACAAACGAAATTATTTGTGTTATTTGTTACTGTATTGATATTAAATTCCGTATGAGTATCTTTGTTTACCCTCTAATTTACTGTAGATCTTGACTATAAGAAATGTACAATAATATTTATTATATGAGCCACGATGGGCATCGAAATCAAACACTTTCATAATATATTTGTTCCTACTAATGATTTAGTTTTAATAACTGACTAGATCCTGTATACTTACCCTTTAACTTTGTTTCTTCATATACAGAATGTGATAATTTACGTTATGTATCACATGTTACTTGTTATTTCTATTTTCGCTTAAAGATATATAATTCCCTGTATAATGCTTTACTTGAAATTGCTTTTCAAATGCTCTGTAACATTCTAATATATGTTGTATTTACAATATAAACCACAAGAATCTATGATCTTGTAAAATTAAAGTGTTAGAAATTATTAGGGTTACATCAAATATTGTGTTTGAAAGATAAAGGACAGCAAAGTCATAAAATATCCACTCAATTATTGAAATTTATTAAAAAATACCTAGAACGTAAAATATCTAATTACTTCTTTTATTTTCATGACTATACTGATTATAAGCGTGTCTGACATGTCAAATAACTTGTTTTTTGTTTTATTCAATTTCGTGATTAGTCAGATGTACCTAATTTTGAAGTGTTAGAATAGAGAGAAGGCATTTTATTAAAACAATTTTCCGTCTACTTTTAGGTTTTTATTTAATAACAAGCAGATCAGCTGATCGCCATATTATAATCTCCCCAAAACGGCTAAAAGATGAGAATATTCAACAATATGTTTATTTCATACGACTGACAGCAGAGTGTCGAAACAACCAAGATATTTTTTATATTATTAAAAGTGCAACGAGGACTAGAGAAAGTTCACTTGGTCTGAAAAACTTTTTTTTTTAAATTATTGAAACTCACGGCTGTTGGAGAACAAATAGTAATCGTACATATAGTTCCTCGTCTCTATAAATTATTAATGCCATACAAGACGGACAGTCAATCATTTTTTTCTTAAAGGTGATTGGAAGGTGTAACTGACTGGTTTAATTCCCTGTGGTCAAAAACTAAATATTAGGGACGGTGGAAAACAGTTTTATTGTTTCTTCCCTTACACAACACATCTGATCAAGTTTATTTTGTGTTCAAAGCTTTATGATTTCTTAGACATTACGTTTCGCTATTGTAAGGTTGTAAAGGTTTTACCTTCACTGTTTTTAAAATTTTTGAAGCTAAATTCTAAAACCGCTAACTCGATGCCTCCACATAATCCCCTATGACACAGCGGTAAGTTTAAGTTGTTAAAATATTTAAAATCTGTGTTCTATTCCCAAGACAGACAAACCAATGTGGCTTTCTTCTTAAAACAAACAAACTCTTCAGATATTCATGGAGTTCCGTCATGTCAGAGAAATGAAACATTCTGTTATTCTTCTTTATTTATAAATCTTCACATAAAGCACAATGTTACAGTACACATTAAAATATTTTTTTATTTGAACAAAAAAACCCCTGACAAAAGAAAATTTCTTAATCTCGAAGTTTTCTAAATATGTACAAGTAAAGAAGACGACAAATTAACCATAAAAAATAACCAGGTAAAAGTTTGAGATGTTTAAAACTGTAGATCTTTACAAAACGGTACAAATGACTTCTGTCATGTGACAAAGAGGAGTATGTGTTCACACTCAACTCAGTGTATGTATACCGTCCCACTATGGCCTGGTGATTAGAGAGCTCCACTCGAATTTTAAAGACTGGGGCATGAATCCCCATCTCCTGAATCTAACTGGCCCTTTTAGCCATACAGGCGTTGTAAATAAATGTTAATCCCACAATTTCTGAGTAAAAAAGTAACTAAGAGTTGGCGGTGGATAATGGTGACTATCTGCCTTTCTTACGTCATCACACAGTTACACGAAGAGCGTAGACAATTTCCGTGTAGTTTTCTGGGAAATCTAAAAGTGAAACAAAGAAACAAACTGTGTGTTTACATGATTTAGGACAGAAAAATCATTTATGCAGCCTGTATATTTTTTATTAAAATTAAAAAAATATCCATATAGACACCTGTGTGGTGTGTTATAATGTTAAAATAATTAAGTATTGAATATAATATAGCACATCCAGTCTCGTTTGTTCTAGGTCTACAACAGCTGTGTCCCACACAATTATATTGATATATAAAATACTTGTGTACATCTATTATATGCAAACTGTGTGTGAGGGTTTTCAAGTAGTTTTTGACAATGTACATGTTACTATCCATTCCACCCGAATCGCACAACTTCATTTCCACTTACAGTTTTAAAGTCTTTCCACCACTACATAAGTTACTTTAACAGAAATGTATCACAGGTAAATAAATAATCACTCACAGTTTTCTCTGGGCTCAGTGTTTATCTCATTGCATGTCCATGTAATATTATAATTTGATTCTTGAGGTCAGTTGTTATAAGAAACATTCTGATTGGTTGTGATGTGCTTATCACTGTGCATCTCATTAAAAATACAACTATAATAGTTAAGTATGAGGATCGTAGTCTAACTCTTCGTAGACTTCTTTGTTTGGGACCAGCGAGTGTTTGTGGAGTCTGCTGCACAAAACATGAAATTGGTAACTCTCCAGTCGACCCATTTTGAACTGTCCCACGACGTCGTCAAGGACACATTGACGGCGTTTGGATCAGTTCGCATAATCAAAGATGCGGCGAACTAGACGCGCCCAAATATGTGCACCGAGAATTGGCGTGTCTGTTTGGTTATGAAAAAGCTGGTTCCGAACTTCATTTTTATGAACGGTTGTGTAAACGTTGTGGCATCGAAAGCCACATGTTTTATACTTGCCAGATGCAGCGGTGCGGGATTTGTGTGGCTCTTGGACACGAAGACAGTGCCTGTATTGTTCAGGCCTCGCGTTGGCTGAGGCGTGTGGCGACATATGCTGTGGTGGCTGTAGAGCCGCCACGCGTAGAGAAGAACAAAGAGGTTGGGGCGTCACCTATTCCTCCCCATCATTGACGGCTCCTGAAGGTGGGATCTTTGAGAGGGCGCCTGCTCTTGTAGCTGGCGCGTCCTTGAAGGGTGGATCTCGGTCCCCTGCAGAAAGCCGGGCTTCAGCCCCTGAGGAGGTGGGAGCACTTCTGGAGCTGTTCGGGTGGAAGGGGTCTCTAAGGAGGCTCCAGCCCATCCTACTGGTCCCATTTTGGGTAGTTCCTGAGGGGGATCTGGACGAACCAAGCAATGCTGGGGCGTTTCCTGTCTCCATGAAGGCTCGGGCTTCTGTATCGGGTGGTAAGGGGGTTGAGGGCTGTAATGAGTCCCCACTACCTAACCACCCCAGTACGTGTTAGGGTGAGAACCTGCAAGAAGGGTCCTCCCTACTCTGTTGAGGATTGGTCTAGTGTGGGAGATGGTGCCTCCGTGGTATTCCAGGCTTCCTCGATGGGGATGAGGCAGCGGTTCTGTAGGACCCCAGCCCAGACATCGGGCGTAGTGGGTATTATGGTCCTCTCTCACGACGCCACTTTGTGGTTGATGCAATAATTTTGAAGGAGCTTCTTTTGCCCCTGAGAGGGTCCACTTTTCGTTTTCATCTTGCTATCCCGTCCGTTCCTTCTGATCGTGTGACACGACGCGTGCACAGGGTGTGGGGAATCATCTTTCACCCACGTTTTAATGGCATCATCCGCGCGTTATATCGTGATGCTGAGGGGCGAGTTGTGTGCGTTGATGTTGTCGCTGGAGGTCGTGAGATTCGTTTTGTCAATGTCTCTGCGCTTGCACACTCTGGACAGTGGGAGGCCTTCTTCTCGGGCTTGAACAGGCTCATAGTGATATAGGCCGATATCGTCCTTCATGGCGATTTCAACTGCGTCTTGGATCCTCATCTCGACAAGATTGGGCACGTGTACGTGGTCTCTATGTGCGGTGCTGTCGGATTTCGACTTTCCCAATGTCTGGCGTGTGCTGTGGGGGTCTGCTTTTGTGGCAACTTGGACTTGTTAGGACATTTCTTGTCGCCTTGCCAGGTTGTATGTAACACCTGGATCTCGGCAGAGCCTCAGCAGAGCTGCAGTTTACCAGGTTCGGGATGTCTCGTTTAACGTGTCCGACCATCGGGCACTTCTCACCTCATTCTGGGATTTTGTCCCAGTTTTTCGGCGCCCTGATGTGTGGAGGTTCAACGTCTACCTTCTTGCTGAGGATGAGGTTGGAGACGAATTTATTGCCCTTGTCTGGGGGCTCTGGTCTGTCAAGTCTGTCAGTGGGTTCTAAGAGCTGATCTGAAAGAAGCCTGTGCGTCCTTCTTGAGGTGAACCGACATGCGCCGCCTGGCCTTGTGAGGCATTCAGGACGTCTTTACTTCCTTGCCACGTGGCCTGCCGATGGATCGTTGGGTCCTACCGGATATCGAGAACCTACGCATGCTTTTTTTTCTGAGATCTGTACTTATAAATTTTAAAGTATATAATATTAAAAATAGCGGAATGTTTTATTATAATGTTATTTTGTTTTTGACTGAAGCTGTGAGGACTTATCGAGAAGTTATCAAATATACATAAAATTTTGTTTGCTGTTATGTTCCTCTTACCTATTATTGTTTCACTGGACGTAAAGGAAATGCAGGAAGCTGGTGGTTCAAAATGTGAAAGAAAACGAGTAATCCTGATGATACTTGAGTATTCACTTCGGATGGTATTATGAATAAAAAATATAAACCAAATTTGTATTTTTAATATGCTGGATATGGAGTGTTTCCGATGAACCAAGATATTTTTTATGATATTTAAAGTGCAACGAGGGATAGAGAAAGTTCACTTGGTCTGAAAAACTTTTTTTTTTAAATTATAGAAACTCACGGCTGTTGGAGAACAAATAGTAATCGTACATATAGTTCCTCGTCTCTATAAATTATTAATAACATACAAGACGGACAGTCAATCATTTTCTTCTTAAAGATGATTGGAAGGTGTTACTAACTGGCCTAATTCCCTGTGGTCAAAAACTAAATATTAGGGACGGTGGAAAACAGTTTTATTGTTTCTTCCCTTACACAACACATCTGATCAAGTTTATTTTGTGTTCAAAGCTTTATGATTTCTTAGATATTACGTTTCGCTATTGTAAGGTTGTAAAGGTTTTACCTTCGCTATTTTTTAAATTTTTGAAGCTAAATTCTAAAACCGCTAACTCGATGCCTCCACATTGTCCCCTATGACATAGCGGTAAGTTTAAGTTGTTAGAACATTTAAAATCTGTGTTCTATTCCCAAGACAGACAAACCAATGTGGCTTTCTTCTTAAAACAAACAAACTCTTCAGATATTCATAGAGTTCTGTCATGTCAGAGAAATGAAACATTCTGTTATTCTTCTTTATTTATAAATCTTCAAATAAACCACAATGTTACAGTACACATTAAAATATTTTTTTTTGTTTTTTATTTGAATAAAAGAACCCGTAAGAAAAGAAAATTTCTTAATCTCGAAGTTTTCTAAATATGTACAAGTAAAGAAGACGACAAATTAACCTTAAGAAATAACCAGGTAAGAGTTTGAGATGTTTGAAACTGTAGATCTTTACAAAACGGTACAAATGACTTCTCTTCTGTCATGTGACAAACAGGAGTATATGGTCACACTCAATTTAGTGTATGTACACCGTCCCCCTATGGCCACTTGATGAGAGAGCTCCACTCGCATTTTAAAAACTGGGTTTAGAATCCCAATCTCCTAAACCTAACTGGCCCTTTTAGCCATAGAGGCGTTATAAATAAATGTTAATCCCACAATTTCTGAGTAAAAAGTAACTAAGAGTTGGCGGTGGATAATGGTGACTATCTGCCTTTCTTACGTCATTACACAGTTACACGAATAGCGCAGACAATTCTCGTGTAGCTTTCTGGGAAATCTAAGAGTGAAACAAAGAAACAAACTTTGTGTCTACATTATTTAGGACAGGAAAATAATTTATGCAGCCTGTATATTTTTATTAAAATTTAAGAAATATCTATATAGACACCTGTGTGGTGTGTTATAATGTTAAAATAATTAAGTATTGAATATAATATAGCACATCGAGTCTCGTTTATTCTAGCTCTACAACAGCTACGTGTGTCCCAACAATTATATTGATATAAAAATACTTGTGTACATCTTTATATGCAAACTGTGTTGAGGGTTTTCAAGTAGTTTTTGACAATGTACATGTTACTATCCATTCCACCCAATCGCACAACTTCATTTAATAAATGAAAGAGGAAATATTAATAATGTCAGCAAATAGAAAAAAATACTTGATAACGAAAAAATGATTTTCTGTTTCTCAATTATTACATTAGGTGACGCTCTTTTACAGAATGTAACTCGCGATGGAAGTTTTTTTCATTAAACACAAAATGCATCTCTAAACTTTATTTTCTAAAATTGGTTGTCAAATAATTTTGGTAACCTATTTGATACAAACGTAAGGTAGGGTTCCAGGATACGAGAAGAGCACACATCTCAGAGTTAGAATAGAGAAAGACAGTCATACATGTCAAAGTCATGTTCCTCCGGAAAACAGATAAAATTTGTATCACATTCACGAAATAATGTTGTATACTATCTACTATGAGAATTGAAACATAAATACAGTTATGGCATATTCCGTAGAAAATGTCAGTACTTAACGGATAAATTATCAATAATACCTGGTGAATAATTTAAGTTATGTCAGAGACAAACATCAATTTGAAAAATATCCTAACTCTTATCTGTTATCAGACAACAACTTAAACACGAGAAGAAAATAAGAATTACCCCTCAACATACCTTAGTATGTTGTGTTGAATATTCGATAATTTTCTAATATTCAATTTATAACATTCGAAAGTAACGTGATATTGAAATTGGGAAATTACTAGCACAAAGAATGGACTTGTATTACCATGTACTGATTTTTCACACAAGACTTGAAAGTTTTATGCCATTTTACCAATAGATGGCACTGCTTGAACTTATCTTCATGAACAAAGAAGAGAATCAAGTTTAATTAATTTTGACTACAATATAATCATCAGTTGAAAATGTGTTACCACGGTATGTAGCATAAATACTTTATAATTTTTATGCTGAATATATTTCGGTAATACAAAAACATTCGTATTGTTCTAGGAAAGCCAATATTTTTCTGATTTAACTTTTGTTCAGCCGCGGACAACCCTGGGTGTTCAATTTCTATTGTAGCCACAGTTAATATAGACAATTGTACTGCTACAAACATCGCAACAAACAAACGGAATTATTTGTTTTATTTGTTACTGTATTGATATTAAATTCCGTATTAGTATCTTTGTTTATCCTCTAATTTACTGTAGATCTTGACTATCATAAATGTACAATAATATTTATTATATAAGCCACGATGGGCATCTAAATCAAACATTAACCAAAAATAAAACTTTCATAATATTTTTGTTCCTACTAATGATTTAGTTTTAATAACTGACTAGATCCTGTTTACTTACCCTTTAATTATGTTTCTTCATATACAGAATGTGATAATTTACGTTATGTATCACAAGTTACTTGTTATTTCTATTTTCGCTTAATGATGTAAAATTCCCTGTATAATTCTTTACTTGAAATTGCTTTACAAATGCTCTGTAACATTCTAATATATGTTGTATTTACAATATTAACCACCAGAATCTATCATCTTGTAAAGTTAAAGTGTTAGAAATTATTAGGGTTACATCAAATATTGTGTTTGAAAGATAGAAGACAGCACAGTCATAAAACATCCACTCAATTATTGAAGTTCATTAAAAAATACCGAGAACGTAAAATATCTAATTACTGCTTTTCTTTCCATGACTATACTGACTATGAGCGTGCCTGACATGTAAAACAACTTGTTTTTTGTTTTATTGAATCTCGTGATTAGTTAGATGTACCTAATTTTGAAGTGTTAGAATAGAAAGAAGGCATTTTATTAAAACCATTTTCCGTCACCTTTTAGGTTTTTATTTAACAACTAGCAGATCAGCTGATGGCCACATTATAATCTCCCCAAAACGGCTAAAAGATGAGAATATTCAATAATATGTTTATTTTCTACGACTGACAGTAGTGTGTCGAAACCACCATAATACACCGTTTCGAGTCCGAATGTGGGACATTCATAATTTGTGGTAGTAATACAAGAACAAGTGTCTTGACTCCTCTTCCAACACGAACATGAAGTGGGTGTGGAAAGAAATTTCCATTGAAGAAAAGTTTTGTATATAAGATTAATTTTAGATTTCTGATGATGTACACAACAAGATGCTGAGCCATGCATCTTTTACATCTCTTGCTAGTCTTCTGATTGTTTCTTACGGGATTGGACAGGAGAATGTTTTCCTGATGCTTGACCCCGGGCTATTGTCATGCCTTTCTTTAAACTTCGGAAGGATCCAAAAATTCCTTCAAACTACCGTCCAATTGCTTTAAAGAGCTGTCCCTGTAAGACCTATGAGAGGATGGTTAATGCTCCACTTGTTTGGTTCCTTGAATCAAACAACATTCTCTTCTCCACACAGTGTAGATTTCGACAACAGCGCTTCATCGTGGGCCACCAGATTCGACTTGATACGTCAACGAGATAAGCCTTTCTTAAATGACAGAATCTTGTATCAACAATCTTTGACCTTCAGAATGCTTATGACAGGACATGGAGGAATGGCATTTTGCAAGATGTCCAAATAGATATGTTATTTGGTCATTTGCCAATTTTTATCAAACCTTATTTAATAAAGAGACAATTCCACTTTGGTTTAGGTTCGGCAATTTCCTCTTCCTTTCTACAGTAACTTGGAGTCCCTTAAAGCTGCGTTTTGAGTGTCTCACTTCACATTATCTACATCAAGACCATCACTGATAAACTCTCTCATGCTGTTGGAAGTTAGATCTATGTCAGTCGTCGAGCATGAGCGACACCGTGTGTCAGAAACAGACTGTCTTCAAGTGTTTACTGAAGTAAACCAGATAAAACGGTTTTCACTTCTCTTTCCCTAAACTCGTTTTCATTCAATTTAGCTGCCAATGGGATATTCTCTCAGATTTTTAACTCCTTATTGCAGAATTTGTGCTCTCTGTGATTTGTGAGACAATGTTCCTCAGGTTTAATTTTTACCGTAAGCTGACCTTTATACAACACACCAAGCAGCTACGAAACGAATGTACTAAAGCACCGAACATCATTCATGTCCTCTCTTCCTCCACATGTGAAGCAGATCGATGTTTTATGCTAAAGATATATCGTGCTCTTATTCGATCAAAACTAGATTGTAGGTCACTGGTCTATAGTTCTGCTAAAACCTCCAAGGCCTGGCATGGCCGAGCGGGTAAGGCGTGTGACTCGTAATCCGAGGGTCGCGGGTTCGCGCCCGCGTCGCGCTAAACATGGTCACCCTCCCGGTCGTGTGGGTGTATTATGTGACGGTCAATCCCACTATTCGTTGGTAAAAGAGTAGCCCAAGAGTTGGCGGTGGGTAGTGATGACTAGCTGCCTTCCCTCTTGTCTTACACTGCTAAATTAGGAATGGCGAGTACAGATAGCCCTCGAGTAGCTTTGTGCGAAATTCCAAAACAAACAAACAAGCTTAAACTTCAAATTTGAAGATGATCAATCCTATTCATCATTAAGAACCTTTAGCTTTGCTCTGGACCTTTCCGCACTTTTCCAGTGCAGAGCATGTACTTAGGGTTGTGTTTTCTTTTCCTTTTTCAGAACAGACCATTTGCAAAATCTCCTTTTGGACTTTGCATACAGGCGCAGTTGTATGAATTCGGTCTTTCGTCGGATAACATTGCTGTATGCACTGGTCAACCCATCCCACCATGATTTATTAAGGATTTACAACGCTGAAATAAGGGGTTCAGTATCTCTTGGTGAACACGGCAGATAGCCTGATTTGGCTTTGCTATTGGAAAATCACACACTTTTCCGTAAAGTTTATGCAATTGTACTGCCCTCTACGCTTTAAAACAATTCTGTGACCCTAAGGATTTCCAATAACGGACAAAATGGTAAAATCAGAACTGAGTATTTATTACGTTTTATAGAAAAAAATTAAATTATGAGCAATAAATTATTATGTACCAAATGATGTATTTTTATCTATAAACACAAAGAGCAAGAAACAATCTCTACGTATTTTACAAACTATTATGTGGATGAAGGAAGAGATGTTGAACAGTAAGTAGGATATTTTTAAATGTGTTCACATGCACACTTCTTTTAATTTCATTAAAAATTAATCGCAAATTACCATATTATAGTGAATAACATGTCCACCAGAATCTAAATCAGGTATTTTACAGAAATAGCTATTTCTTTCTAGATATTGTTCTAACATATTGTTTCATCTTCAATGTGTTCCCTGTGGTCACTTATTAGCATTCTCCCAGTATTTACTTCATCCAAACATGTAACCTTTCCGTCCCTGGAACAGCTGGTGAACATATCAAGACATATAAATACTTTTTGTACAGAGAAGGACGACCTCGACTAAGATCGTTAAGAAGAGGGAGAAACATGGTAAATGAAACAGTACTCAATAAATTGTTGAAAGTAAGAGATTTATAGCTGAATATTAAAGAAGTTTTAATTTACTCTAACAGAGAAAATGTTACGTCTCTTAGCCTATAAACTGTATTATTACTAGACGGATAATTAGTTTATTAGTTTGATTATGTAGCATGTTACATGTAATTACCTAAACGTCGGAACCTGAAATAGAACCAACGTATTAAAGTATAGGAAGCACCGATAAAAACCGGGTTTCGATACCCATGGGGGAAGAGCGTAGCTAGTCTAATATATAGATTTGTACTCAATACCAAAACAAACCAAACAAACAAGAACACGAAGTCCTTTAGTATTTTATTAAACGTCTCTTATACAGAAGTATCTACATTCTACAGTATTATTATGTACCAGTTATAACACACAAAACATATTCTTACACTGTGATATAATAATACATTTTTCTGGTGTTAGTCTATTTAGAATCCTACTCAGTTGAACTGTCAAAACGTTTGAACTGTTAACAAAATCTAAATTACAAAAAATACGAAGTCGTTTAGTGTCATATTTTATGTAAGTAATGATGAAAAATGAATAGCTGTGTTAGAGAGTAATGATGAACCACAGACAACATATCCACTTTATTAACTAACTGCAAACCTTCCCGAATGGAGTCCATTTTGAAACATATACAGTTGAGCTATCAATAAAACAGGACCTCGAACGTAAACTATTGAAACCTGCTGTAAAGTGTTTTTGATTGTATTGAATATATAACGTGGTAAAGAAGTCTGATAATAAGTATAACTTAGAATATGATTAAAATTAATGTTATTATTAATTACAGATAAAGTATTGTTGATTATGAAGGTTAAAACATGACAATTTGTTCTTAATATTTAGATGTGGGTTTCATTGTAAAAACAAAACAAAACATTTATGAAAGATAAATAAAATTAATTCACATTATGGTCCAGAGTGTTGATTAAGTTTCGCTGTAAAACACAACATATATTTTTTTTAAATCACGCACTCTGTTAGAAAGTTATAAAATTTACTGTTCAAATATTACATTTCATGTCTATTTACAACCCTCAGCCAATTGTTATTTCACACTAGTTTGCACATCACACAGACATTTTACTACAGGTTCAACAGTTCTGCCAAATATTGTTAATGTTAAACAAGTTTTTATCACGTTACATTGTTGTCGATTTATATATTGTCGTGACCAACGCTAACTAAATCGGTCTTTGTTGTGCGTGTCTTTTTCTTAAGCCGAGAGTTTGGTTCCCTAATGAGCTCGTGAGAATAAAATCTCCTGGTTCGAGGTGTTTTTCCACACTCGCTTTAGCTGTGTTACCTTGAAGTTTCGCCACTCAAAAGCAACAAACCTGTAAATGTTACAGTCATGGTTGTTTTCATAAATCTTCACATAAACCATAATGTTACAGTACACATTAAAATATTTTTTTTTTTTTTATTTGAACAAAACAACCCCTGACAAAAGAAAATTTCTTAATCTCGAAGTTTTTTAAATATGTACAAGTAAAGAAGACGACAAATTAACCATAACAAATAACCAGGTAAGAGTTTGAGATGTTTGAAACTGTAGATCTTTACAAAACGGTACAAATGACTTCTGTCATGTGACAAAAAGGAGTATGTGGTCACACTCAACTCAGTGTATGTATACCGTTCCCTTATGGCCATGTGATTAGAGAGCTCTACTCGAATTTTAAAGACTGGGGCTAGAATCCCTATCGCCTAAACCTAACTGGCCCTTTTAGCCATAGAGGCGTTATAAATAACTGTTAATCCCACAATTTCTGAGTAAAAAAGTAACTAAGATTTGGCGGTGGATAGTGGTGACTATTTGTCATTCTTACGTCATCACACAGTTACACGAATAGCGTAGACAATTCTCGTGTAGCTTTCTGGGAAATCTAAATGTGAAACAAAGAAACAAACTGTGTGTCTACATGATTTCGGACAGAAAAATAATTTATGCAGCCTGTATATTTTTATTAAAATTAAAGAAATATCTATATAGACACCTGTGTGGTGTGTTATAATGTTAAAGTAATTAAGTATTGAATATAATATAGCACTTCGATTCTCGTTTATTCTAGCTCTACAACAGCTACGTGTGTCCCACACAATTATATTGATATATAAGATACTTGTGTACATCTATTATATGCAAACTGTGTAAGGGTTTTCAAGTAGTTTTTGACAATGTACATGTTACTATCCATTCCATCCTAATCGCACAACTTCATTTCCACTTACAGTTTTAAAGTCTTTCCACCACTACATGAGTCACTTTAACAGAAATGTATCACAGGTAAATAAATAACCACTCACAGTTTTCTATGGGCTCAGTGTTTATCTCATTGCATGTCAAGGTAATATTGTAATTTGATTCTTGACGTCAGCTGTTATAAAAAACATTCTGATTGGTTGTGATGTGCTTATCACTGTGAATCTCATTAAAAATGCAACTATAATAGTTAGGTATCAGGATTGTAATCTAACTATTCGTAGACTTCTTTGGGGACCAGCAAGTGTCTGTGGAGTCTGCTGCACAAAACATTAAATTAGTAACTCTCCAGTCGACCCATTTTGAACTCTCCCACGACGTCGTCAAGGACGTATTGATGGCGTATGGATCAGTTCGCATAATCAAACATGTGGTGAACCAGACGCGCCCAAATATATGTCTGGATATGAAGAAGCTGGTTCCCAACTTCATTTCCATGAACGGCAGTTTCAACGTTGTGGCCTCGAAACCCACATGTTTTATACTTGCCAGATGCCGCGGTGAGGGATTTGTGTGGCCCTTGGACACGAGGACAGTGCCTGTATTGTTCAGGCTTCGCGTTGGCTGAGGCGTGTGGCGACATATGCTGTCGTGGCTGTAAAGCCGCCATGCGTAGAAAAGAGCAAACAGGATGGGGCGTCACCTATTACTCCTCCGTCATTGACGGCTCCTTAAGATGGGATCTCTGAGAGTGCGCCTGCTCTTTCAGCTAGCGCGTCCCGGAAGTGTACATCTCGGTCCCCTGCAGAGGCCCGGGCTTCACCCACCAAAGTTGATAAGGCTTCAGCCCCTGGGGAGGTGGGAGCACTTCTAAATCTGTTCGGTTAAAAGGTGTCTCTGAAAAGGCTCCATCCCATTTTACTGGTCCCGTTTTGGATAGGCTCCTGAGGGGGATCTGGACGAACCAAGTAATGCTGGGGCGTTTCCTGTCACCATGAAGGCTCGGGCTTCTGTATCGGGTGGTAAGGAGGTTGAGGGCTGTAATGAGTCCCCACGACCAAACCACCCCAGTACGTGTTGGGGTGAGATCCTGCAAGGAGGGTACTCCCTCCTCTGTTGAAGCTTGGTATACAGTGGGAGATGGTGCCTCCGTGGTATTCTAGGCTTCCTCGACGGGGATGTGGCGTATTGGATATTATGGTCCTCTCTCACGACGCCACTTTGTGGTTGATGCAATATTTCTGCAGGAGCCCCTTTTGCCCCTCAGAGGGTCCACTTTTTGTTTTCCTCTCGCTATCCTGTCCTTTTCTTCTGATCGTATGGCACGACCCGAGCACAGGGTGTGGGGAATCCTCTTTCACCCACGTTTTAATGGCATCATCCGCGCGTTAAATCGTGATGCTGAGGGGCAAATTGTGTGCGTTGATGTTGTCGCTGGAGGTCGTTAGATTCGTTTTGTCAATGTCTCTGCACTTGGACACTCTGGGTAGTGGGAGGCCTTCTTTTCGAGCTTGAACAGGTTCATGGTTATACAGGCCAATATCGCCCTGGATGGCGATTTCAACTGCGTCCTGGATCCTCATCTCGACAAAATTGGGGGCAATCCAATTTCTGGTGTTCGGTGTACGTAGTGTACGTGGTTTCTGTGTGCGGTGCTATCAGATTTCGAATTTCACAATGTCTGGTGTGTGCTGTGGAGGTCTGCTTTTGTAGCAACTTGGACTTGTTATGGCGTTTCTTGTCTCTTTGACAGGTTCTATGTAACACTTGTCTCGTCGGCAGAGACTTAGCAAAGCTGCAGTTTATTAGGATGGAAATGTCTCGTTTAACGTGTCCGACCATCGGGCACTTCTCACCTCATTCTGGGATTTTGTCCAAGTTTTTCGTGGCCCTTATGTGTGTAGTTTCAATGTCTCCCTCCTTGCTGAGGATGAGGTTGGAGACGAATTTATTGCCCTTGTCTGGGGGTTCTGCTCTGTCAAGTTTGTCACCTGGTCCTGAGACCTGCTCTGAAGGAAGCCTGTGCGTTCTTCTTGAGGTAAACTGAATGCGCCGCCTGTCCTTGTGAGGCATTCAGGACGTCTTTACTGCCTTGCCACGTGGCAGGCCGATGGATGGGTGGGTCCTCCCGGACATCGAGAACCTACGCATGCTTTTTTTTGTAAGATCTGTACTGATAAATTTTAAAGTATATGATATTAAAAATAGCGGAATGTCTTATTATAATGTTATTTTGTTCTTGACTGAAGCTGTGAGGTCTTACCGATACGTTATCAAATATACAGAAAATTTTGTTTGCTGTTATGTTACTCTTACCTATTATTGTTTCACTGGACGTGAAGGAAATGCAGGAAGCTGGTGGTTTAAAATGTTAAAGAAAACGATTAACGCTGATGATACTTGAGTATTCAATTGGAATGGCATTATGAATAAAAAATATAAACCAAATTTGTATTTTTAATATGCTGGATATGGAGTGTTTTCGATCTGAAAAGTATGAAAGCAAAAAGTTGTAAAACAGTTAATATATAATGATATTTGTAATACGAAAAGTGTAGAAGACGTTCGAAACGATAAAGACAGTTCTGGCAAATTTCCAATAAAACTAAGTACACGTGTGATAGTGTACAGCCAAGGGCTGAAAATCGCGTGTTCTAAATACGTATCAGGAAGTACAACAATGTGTTCAGCAAAACAGACATGGGGTAATAATACCGAATGTGTAATATAAAACAGTTGAATCGTATGAATTAAATGAACGTTTATGTGTATTATTTGGACCAACACGAAAATTCATGAAACTTATTATTGTTTTTAAAATTGTATAAAACAAATTAAAATTGAAAAATAGATGGTTAGTTAACACATTAACTGCCAATTCAAGATAACAGTGGATTATGCAATTGTACTGCCCTCTCAGCTTTAACACAATATTTTTACCCTGTTGTAGACATGTCTAACTCGATATTGTGGTAACATATTGTTTCACCATTTATTTGTTTACTACGGTCTCTTGCACTTGTTATCAGTTTGCCAGTATTAACTTCAGCTGAACATATAACGCTTTTCGCCCCTGAAGCAACTGGTGAATAATTCAACTGATGTAAATATGTAAGCATAATTATAATCCTTGGAAAAGGTGAGAATGACCAAAGTAAACTTCCTGGGCGAATGCTGAAGATAATTTTATTTTTGGTAATGGTTTTTATTAAATAAGAAATATTTTAGAGGTTACAGCCTAACATTAAAGACAAATTTCATATATTTTTAAAACATCAAACAGAAGATGAACAACATGATGACAAATGTGTTGAAGAGAAAAAGAACAGAACAGGTCAGAGTACAATAAATGTGAAGCAAAACACGAGATATAAGGAATATAAACATTAGATGTTGTTTTATTATATTATGAAGGAACTTAATTTCGAGGAAAGGAACTGAAACCAAAAGGTGGATTTCATACCAAAGTTGCTGGCGTTGGAGAAATTTATTCCTTGGATAAAAAATCTCGATAAATCTCTGATTTTGGGTTCAACGTAAGAAATGTTTTAAACGAAAAAGAAAACTTCAAAATCAAACACTAAAGAAAGGGTACACGATACAGTGGTACTGGTAGTTTAGAATAAAATATATCGTAAGATATAACTGATATTCAGTATTCTATTTTTATCTAACAATTAGCTTAGATATATTCTGTATTCCATAGTTCCAGCAGATATCAATGTTAGGAATTGATGACGACATGATCTTTGGATTGTTTTAGATTGTTGATGTTACTCGCAAATATATGAACTGTTTGTACGCTTTTGAGGTTAGTTTGCACATTCGGCTATTAAATAACATTATTTATTATAATAAAATTAATTACAGACCATTTTTAAGAGCTATTTTTTCAAGATAATTTTTCTTTGTGCATGTAAAAGGTTTAGCTAAGTATAAAAGAAAATGCAAAGATCAACCCTGTTAAATACCTTATAATATTATTAATATCTTCAGCTACAAACGTCTGTGTTAACCTGTCTGCTATATCGTGTATTTTTATTTCTCAGGATGTCCTTGTAAACAGACATTGATGGAGTTTGTGTAGAGAAGGGGGACGACATTCCTTCAATGGAAATTTCGCCCTGCAGATAATATACTGCTCCCGTTAATATAGCGGTATGTCTAATGATAACAAAATCACGGGTTCGATTCCTTTCGGTTGGCTCGGGAGATAGTCCGATCTTAGGAAAACACCCACCCACTCACAGACCCATCAGGTGTTATTTTGTCAGTGGTGGAAGAAGAGTCTAAACCCTTGTTCTTGTATCATTACCTCAAGTTATGAATGTCTCACAGGTGGACTAAACACAGTATATTCCGATAGTTAGGAAGGAAGGTGGGTTTTTACAAGCTTTCTTTTCTATAGTCTAATACTTCAAAAGTAGGGACGGCTAGCTTGGTACGAAATAAAAAAGTAAAAAAACATATTGGTGGACACTCTTACAGATGGTGTAATTATAGAAACAAAAACAGTAATTAAAAATTTATTGTTTTTTTATATTCGTTAAGATTTTTAAACAATCGAATGGCACTTCAATTTTCGTTCTGCCCTCTACTTTTTAAAAAGCAATTTTTGAAGTTAACCTTAGAAGTTTTGACGCATTAAGTTTTCAAGATGATAAATTCTAGAGGCTAATATAACATTTACAGTAATTGTTAGATTGTTACAAAACTTTTAAAAGTAATTTGTTGCAAATTATTTGATACGGAATTTTTTTCATTAAATTTTAACAGAAACAACAAGTGGCATGTGTGAGGTAAATTATCGCATTAACAGCAAAGCAAGACAGGATTCAATCAGTTATAAAGACTAAATTGTTAGTAGGAACAAAAAAGTGTTATGAAAGTTTTATTTTTGGTGAATGTTAAATTTAGATGTTTATCATGGTTCATATTATAAGTACTATTGTATATTTCCAATATTCAAAGTTTTCGGTAAATCAGATGGTGAACAAAAAATATTCATACGGAAGTTATTATCAATGGAGTAACAAACGAAACAAATTAATCTGTTTGTTTATTGCTGTTGTTGTTGTTTTGAATTAAGCACAAAGCTCCACAATGGGCTATCTGTGCTTTGCCTACCACGGGTATCGAAACCCGGATTTTAGCGTGTAAGTCCGCAGACATACCGCTTAGCCACTGGGGGCTTGTTTATTGCTAAGTTTGAAGCTGTACAATAATCTATCTCCGAAGGACAACAACAGAAACTAATCCTGGTAATTCAGCATTACAAGTTCTCAAGGTCACCAGTGACTGAAGGAAAAGAAACTTAACAAAAACATTGACTTTCCAAGACAAAATGGATGTTTTTAAATTACCAAGATGTATTTAGTGTGGAAAATTATATTTTGTAATGTATTTAGGTTAATTACCGTGGTGAAACTTTTCAACAGATTATTGTATTATAGTTAAAACTAACTAAACATAGATCTCTCCTTTGCTCATAAAAAAGAGATAAAGTAGTGCCAACTTTTCGTAAAATAGTATAAAGCTTTCTGGTCTGGAGCAAAATCACAGTGCAAAGAATTAAAAGTCGATTCTTTATGTCAATTATTTCCAATTTCACTATCACGTTACATTGTACGTTTTTTGTAATTTTAATAAAATACTTATGAAATCTGTGTTATTGGGCTTTACTTTACATCACCAATTTGTTAACAATGCCAGAGTTTAAGTCCTAAGTTTCACAAAATTATCTTCCCAGTATTTTAATTTGTTTGTTCTTAATTACAATAAAACCTATACTGCTGAGTATATTATACGCAAGTAACGTAAACATGATTAACAGAAGAACATACAGTTATATATTGAATAACTTTAACGCAAAATTAACCATCGCAGTGTGAAAGTTTGGGTACGCAACAAGAGTGACAGATAAATCCCACTTTTTGGTTAGATGAGAGTAGTCCATGAAGTGGCAGAAGGCAGTGTAAGAGAAACGACTATATTCAGTTTACTTTTTCGTGCTTAGAATCAGATATTTTGTTTGGGTAAAATGATAATGGACATTGCGGAGTGTTTTATTTTACTGAAACTTAAACGTAAAACACATTGCTTGTTACGATGTCAACTCCAAAAATAAATTATAGTTGTGAATGATATGTCCATCACTCTTCAAACAAGTTATTTTACAACTTTATATATTACAATTTTTTACTTTTTTATTTCAGTTTTATGTAGTTTTTTTCTCTTAACAATTTTCGCAAATGCGAAACTCTAAATTCTGAACAATGAAAATGGAAACTTGTTTAATATTCTTCGTCAGTTCAGGAAAGAAAACATTACATCTGATGAACTAATTCGCCTCAGTCTTAACAGCATTGTGCGACAGGATGACACTTTTCAGTACAGTAAAAAGACAGTCTTCACTTTTTCTTAAATTGTACTTTCCTTCTTATGGACAAAAGAACAAGAAGATATTACAATTATCCGATTTTCAACACAAAATGCCGAGGTATGTTGAAGTGTAATTCTTGTTTTCTCCTTGTATTCTATTTGTTGTCTGATAACAGATATAAGTTAGGACATTTTCTAAAGTGATGTTTGTCTATGACATACTTTTAGTTATTCTCCAGCTGATGTTAATTATTTATTCAGTAACTACTGATATTTTCTAAGTAATATGCCACAATTGTATTTACGTTTTAATTCTGACCGTTGCAAGTATAGAACATAATTTCGTAAAAGTGATATAAATTTTCTTTGTTGTCCGAGGGAACATGACTTTATCGTGTGCAATGGTGTCTTTTTCTTTTGGAACTGTGAGAAATATGTTATTCTCCCTTCCCTGATCTCTTACGTTACGTTTGTGTCAAATATTAATATTAACTTGTTGTAAGCACAAAAAGCTGATTGTTGTTGTTGTTTTGAACTAATCACAAAGCTACACAATGGGCTATTGGTGCACTGCGCACCACGGGTATCGAAATCCGGTTTTTAGCGTTGCAAGTCCGCAGACATATCGCAGAGTTACTTGGGTGCTAAACGAGTCAAAATAAGAATAAAAAACGATGTACAAATTGCAAGGATTCCAGGGTACAGGATTTAAAAAAGATACCCTATGTTTTGTATATCACTAAGGAAGTAGGCCCCACATTGCGATGGGATGTAGAACCTTACATCTGTCAGTCTTATCCTACCTTCGCCAGTCTCACATAAAGTAATAAAAAAAATAAATCAGAAGTGTGACATGTAGGTACTCAAACGACATATTACGTATTAAAAAGAGTGAAATATCACATTTTAACGCATTTTGGTAATTAGTTTTTTAGCTCTTTTATGTAATATGTTATATTAGTTGTCTTCCACGTACGTTGGAAGGTATTAAATCAATAATTACACAAATAATGAAATGTAATGTGTCACTTCAATTTAAGAAAATTTTATCTGGAAGTTTTTAAGTTGTTTCGGTTAATATTTTTGGAAGCTTTCAAATAACTTGGTCAAAATTTCAGATGTTCTAAATCATCAAACCTTTAATTCTGATGTACATTTGTCCCCCACTCGAAGTTAATTTAGCTGATTACCGAAAGTACAAATCGAATAATATTTATATAGCGTTTACCAATTCTGTATTCGATTAATATGTAAGAATTTAGTATTAGTTGAGGTAAATTTCTTCACAAAAATTAGCTTCTGTGGTGTGAAGGAAGATAACTCTTGAAATAATATTTTTTGTCAATGATAATAATACTATGATGTCTGCCTTTGTATTTTAGAACGGCTACTATGGGTATTAACACTTTTATTGATAAGAAGAGAACAACGTTCATATTCTGTGTAATAAAATGAAACCTTTCTTACTTAATTGATATGCATAATATCACAATTATAATCATAGAGACATGATGTCATTGGAAAGTTTTAACGGAGTTTTTAATAATAATAGTTAATTTGTTTGTTTGTTTTGGAATTTCGCACAAAGCTACTCGACGGCTATCTGCGGTACCCGTCCCTTATTTAGCAGTGTAAGACTAGAGGGAAGGCAGCTAGTCATCACCACCCACCGCCAACTCTTGGTCTACTCTTTTACCAACGAATAGTGGGATTGACCGTCACATTATACGCCCCCACGGCTGGGAGGGCGAGCATGTTTTAGCGCGACGCGGGCTCGAACCCGCGACCCTCGGATTACGAGTCACACGCCTTACGCGCTTGGCCATGCCGGGCCAACAGTTACTTTGAAACTCTATATTATTGTCGTTATAGGGAAGATAACTAGTCATCACCACCCACCGGCAACTCGTGGACTAGTTTTACCAACGCATAGTGAATTCAATAAGGCGCCGGGCTGAAACGGCGACTATGTTTGATGGGGTAGTGATTCCAGCTTTTCATCTTCGGGTAATGAGTCGACTGCCATAACCACTTCTCAGTCTTCCCATGATATATAATATTGCCAGTGGTGAAAGAAGAGTCTTCACATTTGTACTACAAGTTATTAATGTCCTACTGTTGTCCTCAACCAGGTATGTTCTGATGGTTAAGACAATCAATTAGCAGTCGTTGGACAGAAACAAATCGTCGATTATTTTCACCATTTTATCTCCTCAGAGATATTATAATGTGACGATCATCTCGACTGCTAGTTGTTAAAGAGTAACTTAATAGTTGATGGTAGGTGATTTTTATAAGCTGCATTCTCTCTGCTTAAACACTTCAAAATTAGAGACTGTAAATTTCGAACGAAAATTAACAAAACAAAAAATATTGTTCGACAAGTCCTGTACGCTTATAGTTGGTATAAATGTAGAAACAAGAACAGTAATAAGTAATTTTATGTTCTAGGTATGTTTAATCTAATTCTGTGAATGATTGAATTTTCTGTCATTGTGCTGTTTTTCTCAAACACAATATTTGATGTAATTCTAATAATTTCCGGTGCTTTAACTTTACAAAATGATAGATTTTAGAGGTTAATAAAATATTTACAAGATATATTAGATGTTTACCAAACATTTCAAAAGATATTTCAGTTAAAATATTATACTCCGAATTTTCTTTCATTAAGCCTAAACAATATGACAAGTGACATGTGATATATCGAGTAAATTATCACATTCTGTAGATTTAGGAACAAAATTAACCGTTGAATAAGGCCGGATTTAATCAGTTCTTAAAATTAAATCACTAGTAGGAACAAAAATGTTATAAAATAAGTATTCTTGGTGAATGTTAAATTTAGATGCTCATCATGGTTCATACTATAAATATTATTGTATATTTCTGATATTCAAGATATTCAGCAAATAAGCTAATGGACAAAGATATTTATACGGAATTTACTATCATTACAGTAACAAATAAAACTAATAATTGTGTTCTTCGTTGCGAGGTGTACAATAGTCTAAATCAACTGTGGCTACAAAAGAAATTGAATCCTGAAGGTTTCCCTCGGCTGAACGAAAGGAAACATTAGAAAAACATTGGCTTTCCTAGAGCAAGAAGAATGTTTTTATATTACCGAGATATATTCAGTGTGTAAAATTATATTTTGTTATGTATTTATGTTGCTTACCGTGATAAAACACTTTCTTTAGATGATTATATCATAGTAAAAACTAATTAAACATTATTCTCTTCTTTGTTCATCAAAATAAGGTAAATAATAATAATTGTATCAGGCTTGGTAGTCCAGGGTAAAAACACAGAAGACAGAATTAAAAGTCCATTCTTTATATTAATAATTTCCCAGTTTCAATATCACGTTACTTTGTAATGCTTCCTGTGGCTTTAATAAAATACAAATTAAACCTATTTTGTTAGGGTTTTACTTTATTTGACCAACTGGTTAAAATGCCCAGATATGATTCTTAAGTTTTATGAAATTATGTTTCCATTATTTGAATTTGTTTACTCTTAATTACAATAAACACTATACAGCTGAATAAATTATACGCAAGTAACTTAAGTTTTATTAATTGAAGAACATACAATTAGATATTGAATCACTTAAACGCAAAATTACCCTTCGCTGTATGAGGAGTTTGAGTACGCTACAAAAGTGACAGTCAGATCCCACTTTTTATTTAGATGAGAGTAGTCCAAGAAGACGATGTGAAAGAAACTTTTATGTTGAGTACTCTGTTTCTTGGAGTACGATACTTGGAAACAGACATTTTTGCTTAGTTTGATGGATAATAACCAGTGTTGAAAAAAATTTAAATGTTCTTACATCAATACTTTTTATTTTATTAAAAATTAAACAAAAACATATTCTCCCATATGATTTCAACTATAAAAATAAATTATGATAATGAATGATATATCCACCACTTTTCAAACCAAGTGTTTTTCAGAAAGGTAGCAATTTCTCTCTCAATATTGTTTCACCACGTGGCTGTTCACTACAATCTCGTGTATTTCTTGGCAGTCTGCCAGCATTACCTTCATCGTTTCAAACACTTTCTGTACTTCGTATATCAGGTTTGGCATGGCCAGGTGGATGAAGGCGTTTGACTCGTAATATGAGGGTTGCCGGTTCGAATTTCCGTCGCGCCAAACGTGCTCGCTCTTTCAATCGTGGGGGCATTATGGTAAATGTAATGGTAATGGTAATTGCAACTAGCTATTCGTAATAAATAAGTAACCAATGAATTGACGGTTTTTGGTGATGACTAACTTCCGTCTCTCTAGTGCTTATTTTGGGACGGATAACGGAGATAACTGTCCTATAGCTTTGCGTGAAATTCAAAGCAAACAAACAATATTTTATATATGATTTCTGATTTCAGTTTTATATTTTTTTTTCTTTTAACAGTTTGCAAATCCGAGACACTCCAAATTCTGAACATTTAAATCGAAAATTGTTTTACATTTTCTGTCAGTTCATGAAAGAAAATATGATATGTTACCAACTATTTCGCCCTGGTATTAATAGCACTTCGAAGCAGAATGACACTTTCGAGTACAGTGAAAAAACTGTCTTCATATGTACTGTTTTCACTGTTTCCTAAATTTCACTTTCTTTTCTGGAAACAACAGAAGAGGAAGATATAAAAGTCATGGAATATTTTCTTCTTTTGTTTAATTTGTTTTTTGATAATGCTTTGTTTTTGGAATTTCGCACAAAGCTACGCGAGGGCTATCTATGCTAGCCGTCCCTAATTTAGGGGTGTAAGACTAGAGGAAAGGCAGCTAGTCATCACCACCCACCGCCAACTCTTGGGCTACTCTTTTACCAACGAATAGCGGGAATGACCGTCACATTATACGCCCCCATGGCTGGGAGGGCGAGCATGTTTAGCGCGACCCGGGTGCGAACCCGCGACCCTTGGATTACGAGTCACGCGCCTTACGCGCTTGGCCATGCCATGCCGATAATAGAAATACGTTATGGCATTTTTCAAAATGATGTTTGTCTGTGACATACTTTTAGTTATTCTCCAGCTGATGCTAATTATTTATTCAGTATTTAGTGATATTTTCTAAGTAATATGCCACAACTGCATTTACGTTTTAATTCTGACTGTTGGAAGAATAGAATATTATTTCGTGAAAGCGACATAAATTTTCTTTGTTGTCCGAGGTAACATGACTTTATCGTGTACAATGGTGTCTTCTTCTTTTGGAACTATGAGGAATATGTTATTCTTGTACCCTGGGGCCCTACGTTAGGTTTTTATCAAATAGGGTTAACATCGTTACTTGACAACCAATTTTAGAAAAGAAAGTTTAGAGATGTATTTAATGTTTAATGTAATAAACAACATAACGAGTTAAAAAAGTTTAGAAAGCGTCACCTAGTGTAATAAAGTAGTAATTAGACTATAATTTTTTTTCAAGTATTCTTCTATTTTCACTCCTGCTGTGCTGTTTCACATTTATTAAATAGTTTGTAAATACTTTAGTAACAAATTTTGGTTCTTTTGATTAATGGTAATCTTTTGTTTACTTAACCAAGGTTGAGATAAAAGTTGAAACGTAAAAATGTTGAACCGATGTGCATTTTAAGTAAACCTGTTTAACATTATTTCTTTATGACTGAGTAAAATAAATAAAACCAAAGTATGTCCATATACGTTACATACAATTAAGGTTTTGTAGGTTTCTAACACTATAACTAAAATACTTAAATCATATCGTGATATTTCTAGGAAATATGATTAGGAAAGCAAAATCATTTAGTTAGCCTGTATACCTGTGGTTAACTTATAGAAATGTCTTTATAGACACCTGTGTATTCTAAAGTTAAAATAACTACGTTTTGGCTATAATATCGCACATCGAGGGTCGTTTTTTTTCGAATGTTACAATAGCTACGTGTGTCTCACACGATTTATTGATATATAAACTATTTATGTATATCTATTATATGTAAAATGTGTGTGCGGGGGGTTGAAATAGTGTTTCTCTGTTTACATGTTTCTATTCATTCCACCCTAATCACACAACTTCACTTCCACTTACAGTTCCAAAGTTATTCTACCACTACACGAGCCACTTTAACAGAAACGTATCACATGTAATTAACAAATAATCTCTCACGGTTTCCTATTGGTTCAGTATGTCTCTCTGCATGGCTCTGTAATACTGTAATTTGATTCTTGACGTCAATGTTACTAGAAGCATTCTAATTGGTTGTGATGCTCTCAGAACTACGCATCTTATTAAAAATACAACAATATAAGCTGAGTATCAGAACCATAGTCAAATTGTATATTTACACTCCGATAAAACATTGCAGAATTAAATACCTCGTAGTAGCAGTCCGTGTTGACTGAACATTCCTTGGTAATATAATTTTTATTATTTCTTTGAGAGTATTTCTTCATAATAGTAATTTTAATGAATATTAAACTAAGTACAGATCTTAAGTACTTATTTGAATAATTAATTTTATCATTAATTTTATGCATTAGATGTTGTCTAGTTATTATAATGGTTTTAGTGTGTGATAAATCGTGAACCTGTTTCTATTGTAACTTTCTACTTCCGTTTATAAAAAAAGTACCTTTGTTCTAATATATCTGAAGCTAGTAAGATCTAGAATTCATAGGGTGTACTAAGTTTCGAACTTTTATTTTAGGCTTCGTTACAAGTTACATTTCACTTACTATATTAATACTGATTTTAACAGATCGGAGAAATGAAGTCTACAACAATTATTATACTTTTGATGCTTACAACACACCTGGAATCAACTCCAGGTGAAATTATAAATTCTTTTAACACTGAATTCTTACTAACAGTTTAAATGGTATGATAGAAATTTGAATTATTAGTTACGTTTGTCTTTATCGTTCAAGAAACTACCCCAACGTTCATTTCGTGTTTGTTATTAACGGACGTTTGTAACATAATATTTAATGAAATGAAGCTTATAACAACGTATATCCAAACACTAGAATATTGTCTGTAATGAAAGAATGTAAAAATATTATGTACTTCTCTTGACGACAACAAATATTTTATAGCAATTTAAAGTGAGAAATTAAATAACTTCAAAATGATTACATATGTGAAACAGCAACACCGGGTGACAGAACAATGAATTTTTATGAAAAAATTTTTTGAAGCTTTGAAAGTAAATATTGTAATTTAAATTGCATTTGTTGCTAAAACTGAATATCAAACTGAAAGTAAGTAATATAGACAATGAAATAACCGATAATTGTTTCAGATGTGTTTGTTGTTAATTCAAGAGTGTATAAAATGATTGAATTAATACAACACCTGTTTAGATGATTGATCTTGTGCAGTGGTCATGTTTGTTATGACATACAATCCACAACTGTAAGAAAAATATACTGTGTTTTATACAATGTAATACGCACATTGTTTCTTTAAAGATATCTTAAAATCCCCATGAGTGTCCCAAGACAAAAGTGGTGAGTTAAAGCAAGAGGTTAGCAAGGGATCTACTTAAATCGGCCTCTAATGCACATCGTAATGTCACTAATTAAAAGTATCTTGAGTGGTATAAAACACACAATTGAACTAATATTGTCAATATACTGTAGAGTATATGATGTGTTCACTCATCAAATTGAAGACAGAAAAGTATATATCAAAGTGTTAGTTGTAAAGCCAATTTATTTATTTATTAGAATTCTGTCACAAATTAGGGTTCGTCTTCCACGATGTAGCATCTAACTGACACGTAAAATACGCTATTTAGTGTGCAAGCTAACCAATAGTAAATGACTTTAATGTGTTTTAATCGATAATTTTTATCTACTTTTAGTGACGCAATGGATATTATAAATTTATTTACAAAATACTCTTCTGAAAACAAGAAGGTAGATTGGTTTGTATATTAATAATAAGAGATTTTGCTGACAAACTCGTGAAATTAACGTAACTGTTAAAGATAACTATTTTTTTTGTGACGTATTCTGTAATATTAACGGTTGGTCTTGATATTGACGTAATTTTAACAGTTTTATGAATATAATGTTTATTAGCTAGGCTTCAAAAGTAGATAAACAATAACTATTTAAAAATCATTATAAAATAGTATAGGCAATATATTCTCATGACGTCACTTTGTTTACTACCTCAACTAGTGGGGAATATCCTAGATGGAATCACATGTACGACAAATTTGTTTCATTGTGATGTTTCGCCTTTCTATTGTTCTAATAGCTGGAGCTCAAAATGGAAAATTTATACCCAAAGTTAGGTCTGAAGTTGGAGTTGCAAGTGCAACTTGAAATACAGGAAATGTAGATGGAATTCGAAGAAAACGTTGTGTACGTAGAGCTGCAAGTGGAAATTTTGGAACTCGAAGAAAAGAAAGATTATGGTTTAAAGTGTAGAAGGAAGCGATATATTCTGAAGATACTTTGTATCCATATGGAATTTTATTGTCAATAATAAAAAAAAATGAATAATACAAATAATTCTTGTTTTTGCTTGTTCTTAAACACAAAGCTGACTAATATCTATTTTGTAAATACACAGGGATTCGATACCCGGAATTTAGTAATTTTAGTTCTCCACCTTACCAGTTGCTCAACTACGAAACGTGTGTGTGTAACTAGAATATTAATACTAAAGATATTAAATTAAATGAAACAAATCTAAGGCCTGAACTAAAAACAAAAAATTAAAACCTCTGATAAATATCAGTTTGTTATAACCAAAAACAACCCAAAACAGATATATAAATGGTATACAATACTTGACGTAACACTAATTACTTTCCATGCTTACACGGTAGATTCTAGAAGTTAATATAGTATTTACAAAACCAACAGACTTTTAACAAACGCTGTTGTTTGGAGTTTGTCGCTGGAGGACCTAGAGTAGGAACTGAAAATAGTTTCCACATTACACATGCAAATGTTTCTTCAGACACTGACCACATTTACATAATTCGACATGCATAAGTGTGAAATAGTGCATTTTAAAGGATTAGGGAGTTTTAGTTTCCTGAACCAAATATAGTGTAATGTCTTAGTTGGTAGCAAGTTTAATGTCATTATTATACGGATAATAAGTTTCTGAGTTTGGTTATATAGCAAGTCACATGTAAATATCTTAATGCCGGAACATGAAATAACACCAATGTGTTAAAGTACAAGAAGTACCGCTTAAAACCGGGATTCGGTACCCATGGTGGGCATAGCACAGATAGCCCATTGTATAGCATTGTGCCTATTTCCAAAACAAACCAAGGAAACTAGTATAGGAAGTCATTTTGTATTTTATTAAAGGTCTCTCATACAGAAGTATCTACAGTATTATGTACCAGTTATTACAAACAAAACATGTTCTCACACTGTGATATAATGATACGTTTTTCTGGTGTTAGACTATTTTAAATTCCTATACAGTTGAAAAGTTAACTATAAACAAAATATAAATTACAAAGAACAGGAAGTCGTTTAGTATCTTATTTTATGTAACTAATGATGAAAAAGGAACAGCTGTTATAGTGTAGTGATTAACCACAGACAACACATCTAATTTATTAAGTAACGAGACACTTTAAATTTAGGAGTCTATTTTAAAACGTATATAGATGAACATCGAATTTCAGTTATTGGCAAATAATGGATAATGTATTTTTCATTGTATTGAATATCTTACGCTGTAAATACGTCAGATAATAAGTGAGTCAAGATGTTCAAAATTAATGTCATTGTTTAGTCACATATGAACTAGTGTTGATTATTTAGGTTAAAACATTAAAGATTGTTGTTAATATTCTGATGTGTTTTTACTGTTAACCTATTGATCAAAATTAAATAATATTTGATACACATTGTATAGCTGAAGATTTAATGGATGATGTTTGGTTGTCATACACTGTTAGTAATTGTCTACACTAGCGCCCTCTGTGAAACACTTATAATATTTACAATTAAAATATTACGCTTCATGTACTAACCAATTTATATTTTACATTAGTTTTATCGGCAGACGGACATTATACTATATATTCAAGAGTTCTATCAAATATTGTCAATGTTAAATATGTTCTTATCACGCTATATTGTTGTCAACATATGTATTGTCGGGCATTACTTCAGTTAAATCAATCTTTCTGGTGATCGTCTTTTCTGGGATGGAGAATTCAGTTTCCAAGAGAGGACGTTAGAACAAGATCTACTGCCTCGTGATGTTTTCTCACGTGCGCTGTCGCTGTGTTTACTGCTAGTTTTGCCACTCAGAACGGACAGTCCTCCAGTGGCTCAGCGGACTTTCACGCTAAAATCTTCAAACAACCAACACAAACCACGATGTTACTGTAGCCATTAAAATATTTTTGTTTTCCATTATCACGAGCAAAACTCTGTTCTCTGACAACCTCAGAACAACAAAATTTCTTAATATCTAAATATGTGCATCTGTTCAAACGTCTTCTGCCATGTAGGAAAGAAAAGTATCTCGTTACTGTTGACGAAGTGTATGTCTACCGGCACAGTGTGGTCATGAGGTAATCTGAGTGTCGCGAGCTCGAATCCAGGTCACAGCAAGCATGCTTGTCGTGGGTCCATTATAATAAGACGCTTAATCCCACTATTCATTTATAAAAGTGTGACCCAAGAACTGGCAAAAACATATATCAACCTGCTTCGGGACAGAAAAAAATGAACTATACAGCCTGTACAAAACTTATATTCTAACGAGTTTATGGTTGTTTTGTGTTACAACTATAATAATTGGGGAAAATATCTAAATCGACTTTGAATACTTAAAGGCTGATATTGTAGGATCGAAACACTTCGCCGACTACGCTCACAATTTTCTTCTCGAAGACATTATGATGTGACGATCAGCTGAACTGATTATTTTTAAAAATAAATAAAACAAATAAATTTTATGTTAGTTTCTTGTTGGGAGTATGGACACCTTCAACCAAGTTCACCTCACTTGTCGTCACACAGAGATATCACTATTTCTTTATGACAGTTGAAATATTCATGAATTACTGCATCATGTTTCAAAGTTTCTATACACATACACTGCTGCCAAAATCTTAAGGCCAATGAACATAAAAAATGCGTTTTGCTTTGTTAGACTCAATCACTTATTTGAGTAGAGCTTTGAAAAATAAAAAAAAGAAAAGGGAAAATAAAGATAAAAAACGTTTTTAGCATTTAATAAGGAAAATGTTAATACTATAAAATTAGCCTAACTGCTAGCTGGTTAAAAGTTTCAAGATCAGTTTGAAAAGGAGCGTTATTCAGTAAACACATAACGAAATGTAGTTATTTGTGTTCAAGCATTATCGTTATCAACATCTCCCACTGACATCTTCTGTGCTACATGGCATGAGACATGGCAAAAGCTAAAAAAGTTGACAGAGTTAGAACGTGGCAGAATTATCGAGATGCAAAAGCAAGGTTTCTCTCAAACGTGCTATCGCTGATGAAATTGGGCGTGGTAAAATTGCTGTTCCAAATTTCTTAAACGACCCTGAGGAATACGGAACTAGAATATCAAGTGGTCGGCCTAAGAAAGTTTCGCCAGCGTTGAGCAGGAGAATTCGACGGATTGTCCGGCAAGACACCAGATGACCGTCGAATCAGATTAAAGCCCTTATGGACGTAGAATGCAGCTCAAGAAGAATACGACGACATCTACGAGAGAAAGGCTTTGAAAACCGTAAACGTATCCAAAGGCTACGCCTCGTTCCACACCATGAAAGAGCTCATTTAAACGTTGCTGAGAAGCACCAAACATGGGACGTAGAAAAGTGAACAAAGGTTTTGTTCTCTGATGAGACAAAATTTAACCTGGATGGTCCAGATGGCTTTCAACGTTACTGGCACGATAAGGATATCCCACCGGAGATATTTTTTACACGACACAGTGGAGGAGCTTCCATAACAATTTGGGGTGTTTTCTCCTTCCATGGAAGAATAGAACTTCAGGTTATATAGGGGTATAAAACAGCAGCTGGTTACATCGGATTTGGCAGTGGATGGTGATGACTTGCTGTCTTCTCTCTGGTCTTACACTGCTAAATTAGTATTGAGTAGCGTAGATAGCCCTCATGTAACTTTGCGCAATATACAAAAACAAACAAACAAACCTTTTATGATACAAAAACTTAAGTAAAAAAATTTATAACAAATTTAAGGAGCTAAATCTTCGGAATTTGTCTGTTTCTAATGAACATATGAGAAAAAATATACTTTTCTTGACGATTACATATTTCACACCAACTGAAAACGATAATTAAAATTATTTCAACATGATTTCATGTGTGAAAAAAACGACATATGTATTCATAACCATGCTTTTTTATATAGGATCTGGTCTTCTAGTTCTTAAAGAAAGTATTTTTATTTGACTTCCGTTTGTTGCTGAAGTTTCTACAACTGAATATAGGAGTGAAAGTAATCAATATATACAATAAATTAACAGATAAACCTTTAAAATAATCCTATCTTTTAGAATGTTCATCTTGTGTTGTGGTCGTATATGTTATAATCCACAGTCCACAACTAATAGAACAATATTTTTAGTGGGCTAGCTTACTAACAGAGTACTACTATATCGTTTTTATCTAAATGATTTTGAGGTACAAGCAGCGATGCAGTGGAAAGTAGATTTTTACATACATAATCACAGTTTTATGATTAATCGTGAAGAGAATTGGAGTAAAATATATGGTTAAAATTTCACGCCAGATGCTGTCCTGAAAACAAGAAAGTAGATTTGTTTAGAAATAAATACAAGGAGGAACATGACAACAAACAATATATCTTCCAGATACTATAACATCTTTGTAAGCCACAAACATCACGTTTACAAAATTGTTAACGTTACGTCAACCAATGATGTATCAGAACACATCACAAAATTCAATCATATTTAACACTTTCTTTGATTTGTTTAATGTGTTAATATCGATCACCAAAATAAAATCGAAACCCGAATTTTAGGAAACCGAAGGAAAATGCGTTTCGGTGGTATGTATACACAACGAATTCAAATCCTCTTATAATCCAAATTGTTGCCTACATAAAAAAGGATTAATCATTTTTTTCGAAAGATCACATAAAAGTATAATAAGAGATCGGGCAAGTAGTTTAAAACGGCAAATGAAGCCTAAGATTCTAACAGTAAATACTAATAAATATAACAGATGGCGCTGGATTTTGTGTTTTTCAAGAAAATATCTCCAACAATCTTGTAAGTCTTCTTTACATTTTATTACGTTTCTTTATTACTGTTTTTAAACAATAACGATTTAAGCTAAATGATCAATAGTCCTTTATATCTGATAACATAATACTTGATATATGTCTTATGGACTTTAAATTAGTTGTGATAAGTAGGAAGTAGAAACAGATATTTCAAACAAAATGGCACATTATATCATAACACTGTGGTATCACCGTTATTGTTCAAAATATCTAGAACATTATTTATTTGTAATATAATAACTTTGGGTCAGTATTTTTTAACAGATAATTATAATTGACATTGAATGTTACCCTTATACATGAATTCAAGACTCAGCAGATAGCCCGATGTGAATTTGCGACACGAAAACACACACACTCATAAACATAATATTAAGCAACGACACCTAGCGTAATAACAAAGTATACAAAATTCAGTTCCAGTTTTTATGATAACAATTCTTTTAATTTCGTTATATCTTTCTATTGTTATATTTTCTGAGTGAAATAGAAAATAGTTATTAAACTTATTTTTGAAAGCCCATTGGGAAAAAAAACCTTCCAAGGTAATTTTCATTCGTTTCAATGTTTTGTTTTGACCAACGTTAGGGTCACAGTTGGAACGTAAGAGTCATGAACTGGTATAAAGGTTTGTAACATTATTTCTTTATAATTGAGTAAAATCACTAAAAAGAGAAGCTATAACAATAAAGGTTACGCACAATGAAGGTTTCTAACATTGCCACCAATATGTCTAAATCATGTGGTGATGTTCATAATATCCACTGGTTCTGAAGAGTTATACGATATAATGTTTTATTTCTCTGATATGACAGAACAGTGTAAATATTTTAAGACTTTATTTGTTTGTTGTGAGAATAAAGCCATATCGGTTTGTTCGGCTGTGTTCACTAGGGAAAAATACACCGGATTTTAATGCTCCAAGTACTTAAACTTATCTCTGTGCCACATGAGACTATGCGAAAGCGTTGAGTTAGCTGCTTTAGAATTTAGTTCATGAATTAAAAAAACAATAGTAAAGATAAAACGTTTGTTTTCAACCTTACCTTAACACTTAACGACAATAGCAAAACTAAACGACTTGGACATCAAAAATGTTTGGATGAAGACAAAAATGTTGATATAACGTTTCGTGTTTATCGAAGAAACACTAAAGCTATTTCTCTATTTCTAATATTTAATTACTGACCACAGGGAATAAAGCCAGTCAGAAGCACCTTACATTCACACTGTATGATTGATTGTCACTCTTGTATGGCATTAATAATTTATAGAGACGAAGAATTAGAAATGTACGATCATTATTTGTCATCCAACAGTGGAGAGTTTCTTTAATTAAAAAAACAAAAGTTTTTAGACAAGTTAAACTTTTCCGAGTCTTGGTTGCACTTAAAACTATATAAAAAACGTATATTTAAGCTCGTTTTTTAAGGATGTCTCTTATAGGATAAGTATGAAGATTCTCTGATTTGTGATTTATAAAAGAAAAGATATGTAAAACTTGAAATATAATGACATTTGTAGTATGAAAAATACAAAGACATTCGATACGTTGATAACAGTACTGGCAACCTGCCTAAAAACGAAGGTGAAGGAGTGCTTATAAAAAGCCAAGGGTTGAAACACGTGTGTTGTAAATGATGTACCAGGAAGTAAAGCAATGTGTTGAATAAAAAAGATGAGGAATAATTGTAAGAATAATTACAATACGTAAAAATAAAACAGTCGAATCGTATGAATTAGATGAGCGTTTACATGTATTATTTTGGCTAACGCAAGAACTGATGAAACATTTATTTAAAAGTGAGGGTCAAACTGTAGATTAAAAATAAAATTAGAAGAACGAGATAGTTATATTACGCGTTGAGTAATACAACAGTAAATCATATAGAGATAGTTAGATTACACGTTGAGTAATACAACAATAAATCATATATAGTTAGATTACACGTTGAGTAATACAACAGTGGATCATATAGACGGTGAACCATCTCAAAAAACAATCATTGATTCCATTTATTAGGACCTGTTTAATACACTCATAATTCATGAAACCGTAAATGATATGATGAAAAATGTCTGACAACGCTCACTCTTCCCTAATACATATAACGTTGTGACTGATTGTTATTCACAATCTGGTGAGAGTCAAGAATTTTTTCTGTTCTAAAAATTGGGAATTCAATATCCATAGTTGGTACAGCTACAACAAAAATTAATTTCATAGAGTATGTAATTGTTTGTAATTAATACAGTACAGTTAATTACTTATATTCTTTAAGTACAAAGTGTATAATTTTAATTTTCGATAACCAATAGATTAATATGAGACAATGTTCCGAGGAAATTAATTCTGCTTGAATACTTGCATGAAGCTGTTTGACGGTGCTGCCCTCTACACCCTAATACAAGTTCTACTGTGACCTAAGGGATTTCCAGTAATTCCCAAGACTGTAAAATCTGGAACTGAGTATTTATTAAGCTGTTACAAACAACTTTTTTTAAAATTATATGAAATAAAATATTGTACACGAATTACTGTATTATAAAATTTTAACACACATTGCAAGTGACACGTAATAGGCAAATAACCATCAGCTCCATGATGATGTTTATCTTACCTCCTCTAGGATCAAAAAAGCCAACCACGTGTTTGCTGCGTGTGTGGTGACACGTGAAGTGGGGGAGAGGATCCTGGGGATTTTAGTGGTCCAACATTAACATAACACTTTGGTCTTGAATTCCTGTAAACGGGTAACCTTGGGGTGCCCTCCCAAGGGCCAATTGGTTGGTCCACTTGTGATAATATCAAAGAACTACAAGTGTCGTTTGTTCTCAACAGGTGTTGTGGGCATTGTACTTGATGCTGATGTTTGGTAATAGTGTTCATGAAACCTTGGCGTTGCTGCGGTGTCCTTGTTTGGCATTGTACTGCATCCCCAAGTTGGGATCCATGGTAGTTGGGGTAAGTGGGAACCGTAATTTTTTTATTATTATGAATCCTTCAAATAATAATTAAATAAAATAGTGAGAAAACAGTTCAAAGGTAAACGACCATGACTTTTAGATTCTGAGAATTTTCAATATCTTTAACACCTGTACTTCATTTTCTTATATTACATTATATTTCAGATAAACGTTTAGGGCAAATGTCTTCTTTTTTATTTAAAAAGGACGATAGGGACTTGCTGGCTTTCTAAAGTCAGTCAAATAGCGTCGCTATAATGACATATTGGTGGAAACATTCATATCTAAACATAGTGAACTCTCCTTACATTCAAAGTTGATTAGGGATATAACTATTGAGGTTACGCCTCATGATACTTTGAATTCGTCATGAGTTATTGTTAAGAGGGTTTGAAGAACATCCCCAAGCCGGAAATTCTCACTACTTTCTCCCTCCAAGGGGTTTCGTATCTTTACTCACAAAAACAGAATTATGAATCCAACCAATGTCCTCATTTTAACATTTACATCACACTTGCTACCTTCCACCATCAAGGCATGTTATCTCAATTGCAAGGTACGGACATTTAAACCCTCTCAGATGTTTCCAGTGTCAACGGTTCAGTCATTCGAAGACATCATGTCGTGGTTCTTTGATTGAGCTTGTTGCAGTGACAAGGAAAACGATGCACATGAGTGTGAAACGGACCTATATTCTGTCATTTGCAATGGCTCTCACGTATCCTACTTTTGCCAAATGGTTGGAATAAAAAGAGATGAAGAATTTGAAGAGGATTCAAAACAGTACTTACTTTGAGGCTGGAAAGTTGCTGTCCACCACTTCATCTCGGACGTATGCTGCTGCACTTAGTTCCACTTCTACAGTGGGAATGAAGACGGATCTTTCTGTGCTTCCAAAGAATTGTTCTCAAAACACAGAAAAAGTATTTTCACCTCCAGAGTCAAAAACGTTATGAATCAATGTCAACACTCCTCTTTGTCCCTAACATTCATCCCATCAAAACTCAAAATCCACTTCCATTGATATCAATTACAGGTATTTTCTGTACGTCTTCTTTTCCCACTCCAAAATGGAATCTTCTTCCAACAACAAAGACCTGCCAAATTGACACAAGGTCAACCTTCTCTCAAATAAAAAAAAATTGTCGAAAACAGAAAAACTCTCCAACCAATTTGCTAAAACATAAATAAAAACGGCCACGTTGAAACAATGGAACTGTTAAGATTTTCGTTCTAATCTGGATGACATCAAGGCATTAATTTTTCCTACCATTCTGTATGTATTTCCTTACAGAAAAAATCTGAAATCAGCAGATACATACATTTTTGGGCAGTTTTCCTTGTACAGAAATGACAGTTTGTGTGATGGACGAGTGCATGGAGGGATGGCAAAGTTGGTTAATCAGCTTGTGCCCACTCTATCTTTGTAATTCAATATACCCTTGGAGACTGTAACCCTCCGTTTTTCTTTGGTCATACCATCACTCTCTGTTCTCTCTATCTGTCACCTGGAGAGACCCATAATGAATCACACCACGATGCTTTTATTAAACAGTGGCCATTTTCCTTTTTAATCCTGGGGAAATTCAATGGATATAGTCCCCTCTGGGAAAGTGATGATATAGATGAGAGGGTTTGCTTTGTAGAGCTTGTGCTCTCATATCACTTCTTGTCCTTATATTTATTGTCATTCACCTCATCAGTCCTTTAGTGCTAATGATCTCACAATGTTTTTCTTTAACTGTTTCCCCACTTTTCATGGCAGGTTGACAATAATTCACGAGGCAGTAATCATTTTCCAATAATTCTGAAAGAGACTGGTTGTGTTGAATGCCACCCAACCCGCGTGCTCCAGTGGAAGATGGATCAAACCAATTGACTCTCTTTTACTGTTCCAGCAGAACTTGATCATGCCATTGTTTGTAAGCCACCAATAGACGACTGTGTGGCAGCAGTGATTGACTGTATCATACAGACAGTTGCTCAAGATAAGCATAAATGCGCGACACGTTTTCTATGATACCCTCAGTGGTGAAATCCTGCCTACCACATGGAAAGAAAGCTCAAAAACAGGCCTTCGTTACAACTACATTATTTTAATAACTTTTTCATGCATACTATGTAAAGACTACACACTTTATTTTTTTCTAAACTTTCTGCAGATCAAGAAGATGTTTCTAAGGTATAACCTTAAAAGTACCATACATGGATGTAAAAAGTGATTTTACAGTTAATGGTTATGAAGAGATATCATGCCAAAAACATGATTTTATTATCCATAGAAAACTATACAAGGTATAATTTTCTTCTTTTTTATTTTTTGTTGCATTTTACAGCATTTTTCCTGCTTTTATATATAAACGTTTATAAGCTTATAACTTTTAGATATCTGACAACTGACCTTATCATATGGTTATTTTCACTGTTTTAAGGCTTGAATAAAGTTTATCCACAAGATGACAGACCACAGACAGTTTGTTCTTGAGCAGAGAAAGAAATGAAAATGATTCTCAACAGAGTCTCCTTCAGACAAACAAGAAAGAAAGATAAAATACAAGGACCAACTTACTTTGTATTTTCACACTTATGTCTAATGTTTATAAAACAATTTGATACTGTTTAAGCAACTTCATTATCTCGATTAATTGATTCTAATAAAAAGTCCAAAATATAAATTTTACAAATAACAAAAAAAAACTGTTTACTTAGTGTGGTCTGATAAAATGTCATGCCACATTGGCTGATATGGATTTACAATGGTTTTTGTCTGATGCCAGAAAGCAAAAACAAGAAACAAGGCTCATAACAAACCTAATATCACTGAAGATGACTGCTATCATATAAAGAAACACTGGATGTAGGTTTTGAACTCTACAGAAATTTTAAAATGAATTCGGTTTCTGATATCCTATAAGTAAAATAGGACAATAAATAATGTTAAATTCAAAATTCCATACAAAATATTGTAGGATTACAGAATAATAATGATGCACAAGATAAATGCAGATACTGAAATTAACAGTTCTATAAAATGTTAAATTAATTTATATGACCTTGTAATCAACATGTAACCATTAATTTATCGACACAACAAAATTGACAGAACCTAATGTAAATTTCAGTGTACATTACATGTCCCTTAAAAACAAAACAAAAAATTCCAGTCACACCAAACATGCTCGTCCTCCCAGCCATGAGGGCATTATAAAGTGATGGTCAATCAAACTATTCCTTGATAAAAAAGTAGCCCAAGAGTTAGCAGTGGGTGGTCTTACACTGCTAAATTAAGGACAGCTAACACAGGTAGCTCTCGAGTAGCTTTGTGCGAAATTTTAAAAAAAATCCTCTTTGAGTTTTACCTATTGTTCATAAATTTCTGATAAAATAACACCTGTTCAGAAAGAATAATAATTAGATTAATATTATATTATTGCAAGTTTCTTAAGACAAAATTAATTGAAAACTTCTTAATCCTGAAAGCTCCAATTTGTTTCCACATTGTTTGCTACCTGGATTGTCCACATAATGCAATACAAGTTTTGTTTGTTACAATAGATTCAAATTTAGAGAACTAGCCCACAGAGCTAGGAGAAGCTATTTAATTTTTATAAAGATTACAGAAGTACCTTAACAGCAGTTAGTGGAATTGATTGAAATTTTGACATGGGTATAACAAGAAATTTGTTTGTGGAGAGGGAACAGATTAGTGTGAGATTATGAACTGAACATAAATTGATGTGGATATGTTGAATGAATAAAGAAATAATTAAGTTTTTAATTTTCCAGATCGGAGCAAAACGTATTTCTGATAACTTATACATAATTAGGTATTCTGTAAACAACACACTCTTAGAATCATCAATAATGTGATGCACAGACAGTTTAAAAATGTTTTAAAATGGCAATATGGTTAAGAATTATAATTTTACATGTTAGAATTAATCATCCATGGACAGATAATCCAGCTTATCTTTTAACAGAATCCTGAGAATCCCACAAGATGTCATACAAAGCATCAGAGCTAGTTTTAAACTAATTGCGTTCTAAAATTCAATAAAATCAAATAAAACAAAAGGAAAATTTAAATAATTTTAGTGAAACTTGTCAGTTTGAATATCAGGTCAAACTACACTTCTATTATTTTCATCTTTCTCAGAAATAACACAGATACACAAGTTGTTTCTTTGTTTTGTATTATCCAGGCTCCCTTTTCTCCTCCATTATCACAGATAAATATCATGGATTGAAAGAAAAACAAATGTGGAAGTATGGAACTGGCAGGATACAAAAGGTCCATCATGAAAACTATACGAAAGAGACAAATGGAATTTCTAGGACACATCTGCAGGAAGAATGGGATGGAGAAACAGATGCAATGTGGAAAAATAGATGGGAGGAAAAACAGAGGGTGTCAAAGAACTAAATATATCGACAGCCTTAATAACTATGTCACCAAGAACTCAATGAGCAACATCGAGTTGATAAGGATTGACAACAGAGAAGTCTGGCACGCCATGGTCGTCAATGTCTGCTGCAGATTTGACACATGAAGACGAAAAACCACAGAAAATAAACTACAGCCTCAAACAGTATCAGTCTATCATCGGAAAAACAAAAAAAAATCAAAGTGTAAGAAACCCTAACCTGAGGACTTATTTGTCAGAAGAATACTTTGATAGGTTACGTTTACAGTAAAGAAACATATAGACTAAGTTAAATATCACTTTATCTAACAGCAGGGAAATATTTTAACCAACATTAAAAACAATATCAAAGGATGAAAACAGTAATCTAATGACTGGATGGTCCTAAACATATTACATTAATTTTGATTTGATCCTACAATCTTTCAAAATTCATTATGTAGAATTTTAAAATGAAAAATTCTCACCTTTTGAATAGCTTCACATGTATTATCTACAAACTTTTTGAGATCATCTTCATTTCTTACATTGAATGTTACCAGGACTTTGTTGTTGTGTCCCTGTAAAAAACTGAATTACATATGGATAATCTGGATACAAAAAAATTGTACATGTTATTTTGAGAATTATGAAAGCTTTCTTTAACCTTAAGTTTATTATTTACTGTTGTTCATCTTTCACATTGTTTAACATATATAAAATACTTCATCATTAACACACAAGTAAAGTATAATACTATGTAATAACCAAAGAACAACCAAGAACCTTATGATGTATGATGTATCTGAGCTATTAATCAAATACATTAGACATTAAACTAATCAATTAAACATTAATTAGTATATATGATATGAGGTTTGTCTTTCATATGACTCTGAACGATTTGATTTAAACAATAAAAGTTTAGAGTTGTGTTAATACAGGTGAATAGCTTGAAAATAAAAGTCTCAGAGATTGTGTAAATTTTGAGAGAGGTAAATAGGTATGGTGTATGATATTTTAAACATTACTTATGAGTTTGTGAAATAAATCAGATGACTATACACACCAATGTTAAGAAATGGGTTAATTTATACATATTTTAATACTTTAACCAGGTTCTTGGAGCCCTTGGTGATGGTAAAGGAAAGATAGGGGTGGAAGCAAACATCCTCTTTGACACCCTAACCATCCACCCGCTACTGCAAACACTGATCAGTATCTTTAACACTAAATACTAAAATCCATAAAATGGAAAACTTCCAATAAAAATAGCAGTTTGCTCTAAATCACGATAAACAAATTTCAGAAATAACCCAAAATAAATAAAAAATATATTAATATCATATTACATGAAGCTTTAAATTGGGTAATATTGACCTCAGTGAGCAGAAAGGCCTGCTTGAACTTATAGGTGATGCTGGTATTATTTTTACTGCAGAGTTCAGAGACCTGAAAACACACATACCTTATGTAACTGAAATATTGATAGCTTTACACTATAAGCATTTCCTTTTCACTTTGAATTATATAACAGCCACATTGCAAAATACACTTTCTTCATCAGTGAGTACAATTTTCTGTACAAGTTAAATAAAATCAAACATCTTTAAATAAAACAGAATTTGGAAATTTTATTGCATAGAAACAAAGCAAGAAATGGTGACATTAAAACATTTTGATCATTTAGTAATGATATAAAGTGGAACACAAGATCTGTATCACTTGTACAAATCATACAGTGAAGTGAAAAACAAGATCTGTATCACTTGTATAAATCATACAGTAAAGTAGAACATAAGATTTGTATCACTGGTAGAAAATGAGATTTATATTTCAAAATAAACTTGGAATTAAAACAGAGAATAATAAAGTAATGAATTTACACAATTAAATATATAGCTTCAGTGGTCGGGAATACGACATTAATATAGCTTCAGTGGTCGGATATACGACATTATCCCCACTATAAGGATATCATAAAGGATGAACACTTCTCTGATTGATTACTGCTTGTTCTTTCTTGTTTACATCATCAACTTCATACAGTCAACAAAGAGCGACTGGTCAGTGTCCTGTGAGGCTGGGCTAAACTTTTACTTTAAAAACACACCAGTTTTTATTATAATATAGTTATTACTGTGTTATAGTCTGAGCATTATCTTTTTATACAACATCAAACCTTGAGAATCATTTAATGATTGGATAACTTTGTATGTAAGTTTAGGAGTATGTCACTAAAAATGTCTTGAGGTGCTAGAAAAAAGAAACTTCTTTCACCTGACTAGTGTCTGTAATTTAATTATTATAGCAAATTCAAGCAGACAAAGGTTTTATGGACTTGTTCTGCAGTTTGTTTTCAGTTTCAATAAGATATTTTTGGGATTTTTAATTAACAAAGATTTCAGCAAGAAGTCTTAAATATTGAAAAAAAGTAACATAAACAAACAGAAAACTCAATCCACATGTTAACAGTAAGAAATAAGTAATTCATTTACTTACTGGTTTCCTGCTAACAATCTGCCATTGATCCTTAATTACTTGGGTCACGTCCAGTAATAAATTAACAGGTTTTGATTCTTCTGTAAATTCCTGACAGCATATCTCAGTCTAGATTGTGACCGTCATCTATTGCTAGTTATAACAAGAGTACAAAGATTTAATATTTTAAATTAATAAAACATTTGTTCAGCATACTTATAAAATGTTTATTACTATCTTTCATTTCAACAAGTTCGAACAATAAAAAGGTTTTACCATAATTCCAGTGTAAAATATGTGTTTTACAACACTAAACTTTCTTTGAGGACTTGGGTTTAAATCATCAGTTGAAACATAACATTTACAGAAACAAACTAAACATATTACTACAGGGTTTTTACAAGTGAACAGACCTGAAGGAAAAGATTTGTTAAGGGAGAATTGCCGTGGAAAATGTTAAAGGTTAGATTAAGAGAATATTGTGATATAACTTTAAAAAACCTGGTTGCAGAATAACTTGATAAAAATATAGTTAAACAAATCTGTTGTAAAACCAAGTAATAAACTGGATTAAGTCAGGATTTGTACAACTTAATAACTGGCTGGAATAACACAGGATTATGTTTAATTTAATGGCAAGCAAGATTACAACAGGATTATGTATAATTTGATGTCAGGTTCAATTAAAAATTAATTTAAGCATTCAAGTCTAGGATGAAATATAAAAGAACGTATTTAACCCATTAACTGCTAATTTGCTCTGTAGGGTATGGTTTCCTTCTGACATATGAATGTGAATATTTTACATAGTGCACAGCTCGTAAAAATTCTGCATCCATTTAAACAACTATAGACACAATATGAACACTAATGGATTATTTTAAATATAACAGAACTTATAACAAAAAAATAATGAAAACATGTACAATCAGTGGCTATATATTCAAATATCAGCACACGCCTTGCAAAAACAGGTTTTAAAAGACTACAACAGAAATGAAATCAACCATATACTATTTAGTACATAATAATTACCAGTTATTTTATTTGTAGTAAAATAAAAATAGGTAAAATAAATCTGGATATTGGTGAGATTCAAGAGTAATCGTTTGTACAATGTTAACATTCTATGAAACTAATATAATTCACAATCTTTATAATGGTGACTTCTGACAAAAAAAAAAGGAATAACATGCTATTTCTAAATACGCATCACTGTATTCTACAAATGTATAATTAGCCTATCCACAACATCTTTCTTAATAAATTCACACTGGCAGTTCATATGGTATTCTCAGGATGCATGGCATTGTTCTTCAAGCATATACACAAATCCTTTTTATTTCTACTTCTTTATCCTGAAGTCTTGTGAAAGTTTGTACCTGGCAGAAGTTTGAAATTTTAGAGACCTGTTAAGATTTCAACAAAACAAGTGCTTACAAACACACACACACACAAGATTACAACACATATATATACATCATTCCCTAAACCACTACAACTGATAACATAATACAAAACTGCGACACCTAGCAATACAGCAGTCAAATACTTAATTATAACCATAAACAACTGCTTTTGTTGATTTGCCCTTCAGCTGGTTGTGTCAGACTTTCGTCACGCAAAAACATAAACTGATAGAACTATCACGTTATAGACACAAAGTAACATTTTCTTTTTATTGGAAGAAAAATGAATACCATGTTTGTCAAATTAATACTGGCACTCTTGTCTGTAACACAACAGACATGAGGATGGACCATGTTACATGCCATTTAAAGTGGTGATCTATAGAGCCAACAATTTTTATGTCAATACCTGCCTATAATTATTCAATGCAAGTAAATTCCTAAGTGTACATATTTCCAGATAACTGTCTGTTTTCACACCAAAACTTAATAACTAACAATATTTTCTTAGCATGTCCACTGTAAATTACACAACAAATTTTTCAACTAAAAAAAATCACACTCATGTATGTTAAATAGTACAAAATAGTCACCTTCAAATGTATTTAGTAAAATTATACATTTCTTTAGTAACTGCAATAACAGTACTGTTCTTGTAATAAATATAAAACCCTAACTGTGTTAACAGGGTAAGTCAGATTACCTAGTGTAAATAGACTCAGATTAAGTACAAGTTATACATTTAATAGAAATACAGACTAGTTAAAACACTACTACCTTTTACAACCACTTTTTGTGTCTGTTGAATACTACACTTTGAAAAATGTTTCTTTCCAAGTTTAACTTAAAAGACAAACTCATTAAATCATTATTATAATTTTATCCATTTACCTGGAACAAGACAGCTGTCTCCTAGTGTACATTAATAAATACAATGGATTCTTATGGGTCTCCTTCTTTAATTTTGATGTCAATGTATTTTAAATATTCAGAGAAACATGGTAATTCTGATTATAGCTGTAAATGAGTGAAAAAAAACTTCTGTGAAAAATAAGAAAGCTTAACTGAAATTCATGAGAGAAAAAAAGACACTTAAAACTACAAAGGTAGCCATGATACAATTACTCCTCCTATTCAGTTATCTTTCAAAATTTCTCTGTAGAACATTGGTTGGTAGGTTGATTTGATGTTTCATAATACAAAGCAGCTAGGCTACCTGCATCAAACGTCGACTAAAAGGTTAAAATTGAAGTAAAATTAGTAAAATTCAGAAAAGGAAATTAAGGTGCAACAAAAAGTTAAAAAAACCATTAAAACGAATTTTTACATCTAGTCTGCAGCAGTAACAGAAAAACTACTGTGATACAAGTTGTAAAGAACTTTCTGTGGCATAATGGTAATTATTATAACTCACAAGTAAAACTAACAGGTAAGTACAAAAAACATCCATTAGTCACCTGAAGTTGGCCTTTCCAGTCCTGGTGTCGAGTTATTTGACATTACAGCCATTTTATAATTTAAAATCAGATGCACTGTGATTTTTAAAAGAGAATCACATTAAAAAAGGTCTAATTATAAATTAAAAACCTTAAATGGCATAAAAAAATAATGGCCTTTAAAACACTAAAAACACTTCCAAGGTGGACAGTGCTACCACTACCAATAACACTGTCCAATGTTGTGGACAAACCGTGGGACAGAACGTCTTTAAAAAAATGCCATCGTTGAGAGTCATAACAGTAGCAAAACAGTAAAGTGTGGTTCATTGTGATCTGAGTGTTACAAACACTAAATATTGGTGCATCATTTCCACACAAAAGAAAATGATGAGTTAGAAACTGTGACCAATGCATAGTCTAAGTAGAAGAACATTCTCTTTCCAATCCCTATGGGAGCAAGATGGCCAAAGTCCAATAGAAGGTTTTATTTGAAAAAGTTTTTTTCACATTGCTCACTTCAATTCGACTGCCAACTGGCACATAGCCGAGCCTTGAATACAGGAACATAGTCCATGTATGTAACAGGCACAGCAGTGATAGTGCCTGAGCAGATAGATTTAGCTGTGGTGTCAATGAGCTCGTTCCTGCAAATACCAATGGGGCCTGATATCCAGAAGAACTGGACAAAAGTAAATGTTAAACAGAAATGGGCCAGTTGCTTTTGAATATTGGCGAGAACAGGGTGTGAACTGACATGAAGTGATTCCAGGGCCACTCCAAAACAAAGCAGGTCAGTATAAATAGTGCAATTTGAGTACTGATTAGCTTTTTTGTGATCCAGAGCAAGAAAAATAACAAACAGTTCAGAAGTTAACACTAAAGCTGTAGAGGGTATTCTGCACACAACCACCAAACCATGACAGACCCCGTACAGTCACCTGATTTTAAACCATCGATTCTTTTGAAGACACAGAGAGATCCATCTGCACTCTCAATGTAGTAGCAGAATGACGTGCAGCAGCATAATCCAAGATTATGATGTAGACAGCAACTTTCGAGCTTCAGGGTAAGTAATGTTACAAATCATTTTCAAATGCTGCACCTCTTTTCCTTCCAATCTTTCAGGGCAAGAACAAAAGTAGAGCGAGTGGGAGTCAATGCAATTAACGCAATGAGTGTCCAATTCAGACTCATAGGCATAGTGGTTCTTGCCACCACTAACATTGGATGCATCCGAGAGAAAATGGTATGTATGGCCATAACCTGCAATTAAGATAACCTGCCTTGATGGTGGCAGGTGGACATGGTGATGTAAATTTGAGAATGAGGACAATGAATAGCATCTTAATTCCATCTTTACGAGTGGAGCTATGTCTGATTGCAGAAATCCCAAGAGTGGAGAAGCCATCGAAAACATCCTTACTCAGAGATGTTTTTCAAATCCCTCTTAACAATAACTCCTTGGCAGAAGTAGGATACGTGAGAGCCATTGCAAATGGCAGAATATAGGTCCGTTTCACACTCATGGGCATCGTTTTCCTTGTCACTGCAACAAGCTCACATCAAAGAACCACGACATGATGTCTTCGAATCACCGAATTTCCGGCTTGGGGATGTTCTTCAAACCCTCTTAACAATAACTCCTCATGACGAATTCAAAGTAGCATGAAGCGTAATCTCAATAGGTATATCCCCAATCACCTTTGAATGCAACTGTGTTGAGATGTGGATATTTCCACCAATATGTCACAGGAGCAATGCTTTTTCACTAGCTCTGGAAAGCCAGCAAGTCCCTTTAGTCCCTTCTGAATAAAAATGTGGGGCACCTGCACTAAAGGTTTGTTTGAATGAAAATGTATTACAACAGGTGTTACAGATTTTGAAGATTACTGCTCAGAATCTTCAAGACATGGTTGTTTACCTATGGACTGTTTTCTCATTATTTTACTTAAGTTTTTATTTGGAGGATCCATAATAAAAAAAGGAATATTTCAGTGCCAACTGACCCCATCCACTATGAATTCCTATGAGGAGATGTAATATAATGCCAAACAAGGACACTGCAGCAATGCCAGGGTTTCATGAGCACTATATCGAAACACCAGCATCAGATACAGAGTACACAACACCTGCTGAGAACATCCAACACTGCTACTTGATTGACCTTAGCCCAGGTAGACCAGCTGATTCACCTAAGGGGGGCACCCAAGCTACTCCTCTACAGGAATTCAAGACCAAAGTGGTATGTTAGGGTTGGAACCATGAACCATCAGAGTTCTCTCCTCCCCTTTAAAAATCACCATGCATGGCAAACATGTGGGTGGATGTTTAGATCCCAGAGGAGGTAAACTGAAAGAACAGAACCTCTCACCAGAGACAGGAATCCACACCAAAGGGTTCTGTAGAACAACAGGTTTCAAATATATTGTTTCTGCTTTACTAGAAGTAGAAATGCTACAATAAAATCTCTTAAAATCAATGTTCTTTGCTAGATTTTACAAAAGAATACTGATACACAAGATATAAGGTAGAAATTGAAATTAACACTTCCATAACTGGTTTGAGTATTTAACATGAACTTGTAACCACCATGTAGGTATGAATATATATGCACCATAACAGTAATGTGGCTTTATAAAATTTGGCATCCATATCCTTTGTAGACAAACAATATCAGAATTTTCAATTGATTATCTTTTTTTTGATTTCTCAATAATTATATGGAGTAAGATGGTTGATTGGTCCAAGTGCAATATGGTTTTCACGTTAAAATAAAATATATTTTCTTCATCTGAAACTTTTCAACCTTCATTTGCATAATCTCTGAAACTTTGTAAATTAACATAAAATGTTTTGTTTTCAGAAACATTTTGTGTAATTTCTGTTGTTTTCTCAACAATAACATGATAATGGGTTGGTATGACCTTCATATAAAGTTAAGAAATAAATGAGAATTACCCTTTTTATTTCTAAAATGATATAAAGTTGTAACAAGGTACTAAAACTGCTTTATTTTAAATACCTTATAGCTTGTAACATTCAGAGATACCTAATTATATTGTTTATTGTACCATGAATGGTTTGTAACTAATAATTATACCACACAAGTTGTAAATCACTGAACAAATATACAATGAACAATAATGTATCAAATTATATAATCCATGAGCTGCTCACAACCATACCATATAAAAGAAGGTTTTTCTTCATTACTTCACCTTATCTCATAAGTTACTACTTTTTACATGTTACTCACTGAAATAAATAATAATGAAAAACAAAGAATATAATATTCAGAAAAAAAGAAAAGACCCAGATGAATATTATATCATTTGATTTTCATGTCTGTTTTTTATTTATTATTTATATCAGTTATAAAATATCAAAAATAAAAACTTTTCAGATGAGGCAAAATAATGAACAAAAAATCTTTATTGAGGTATGCTAGTGAGCAGCTCATGGATTATATAATTTGATATGTTAATGTTAGTTCAACTGTCATGAAACTTAAGCTCACCTTTTGATGCAATTAAGGTATTAATACAATCAATAATGTTTTCATGTAATTTAATAATACAACTAAGAACACACAATAATAATACACAGAAAACTCTGTCCTATAAATTTGATAATTTTCTGTCTTTTTAACTATGTAGTAATATACTTAAAGAAATTCAGCTAAGCTCTCTAATTTAATTAGTAATTTCCATAAAAAGAAACCTGAAACCAGATGATAAAACAGAGATCACTGCATAATGAGAAACAACATACAAATCACTTGATAAATTACAACAATAGTTTTCTATTTGCTATGTATAATATAGTGTGACACACCAAAGATAATTACTGGCATTTGTGAAAGATGGAATTCCAAGAGGTGAGTCTGATTATCTAATTTGTTAGAGCTATAAAAATTATACCTTGTCCAGATTATAATGAGCAAGTTATGTTACATTTCTTATTTCTCAGAAAGGTGTTCAATAACCTATAGAAGAGGAAAAACCCACAGAGCAAATGACACAATTCTCATACTAGGAATGAACAAGATTTTTTTAAACAACATTTCTTTATAAGGTTAAGAACTTAAATCTGATATAATATTAAAATTTGGTTAAAATTTGTTTTTATACCAAATGTATTTAGGTACACTGATTAAAAACTGGTTGATTTAAATTTTGAAAATAGTCTTTAAAAGGTTGTGTACACTTTGACCTACATGAAGTGAAATTATTAACGAAGTAAATGTCTTTAAGGCCCGCCATGGCCAGGTGGGTCAAGGAGTTTGACTCGTAATCTGAGGGTCGTGGGTTCGAATCCAGGTTGCACCAAACATGTTCACCCTTTCAGACGTGGGGATTTTATAATGTGATGGTCAATCCCACTATTTGTTGGTAAAAGAGTAGCCCAAGAGTTGGCTGTGGGTGGTGATGACTAGCTGCCTTCCCTCTTGTCTTACATTGATAAATTAGGGATGGCTAGCACAGATAGCCCTTGAGTAGCTTTGTGCAAAATTTAAAAAGAAACAGATGTCTTTACACCGAGTCATCACAAAAGTATTACAACTAAACAAGTTCTGTTAGAACATATAATAACATCATTAAAAAGCAAACAATTTCCTTTAAATATCACAATTTTTTTCTGGCTTTTAAAGTTTTGTTTGTCAGGAGGTGGGTCAAATTAACCAACATTGTATAGGAGAAAATAACAAGTAAAATATAGAGCTTTACTAATGACAAACGTTTGAAATCTTTTAAGGAGACTATGCAAATAATGTATGATATTTTGAAAGAAAGAAAATTATTTATAATCTTAACATGAAAAATCACTTTACACATGGACTAATGATAAAAATGCTCAGTTTATTTACATAATAAAAATTCAAGTTGTTCTAGACCAGTCCCATAAATCAAATATTAGTTTCAGTGCATAGGTTTTGAGGAATTATTGTCAAGGACACTACAAATATTTGAGTCTTTCACTACGTGTAAAAATACTGTATAAATACCGTAACGTCAACATTCAAAATGTGTGAAGCTTCTGAAGGAAAATAGAAGCGTTCTTAAAAAAATTAGACATTTAGTAAAACACATGGTGAACACAGTATGGTTGAAATACTTCCATCTCTGTCCTGACCACACCTTCCAGACATTGCCAAACTTCACCTTCTCCAAGTCAAGATGTTTCCATGTGGTCTGCCTCTCTTGATACTCCAAAAATTAAACAAACCACTCATCCGCACCCTCAATAATTAGTATGTGTACCGATAAATTCAGAACTGACCTATTGAGCCAGAGGAAAATCCATACAGGGTGATAGACCCACATCCAATAAAGAAAAAAACGCAGTCGTAAGCAGAAGTACTCCCTATCGTCTTCTCCTCTGAAATAATTACACATCTAGTGTAATCTAGCGGAGAAGTGGGCCACACTTATCCAATGGAACTGTCGAAGTTTCCAATCAAATGTGACTGACATCAAAGATCTGATTGCCTTTCATCAATCCATATTTCTTTCTTTGCAGGAAATATTTCTACAGCCTACAAATACAGTTACTATCCGCCACTATTCATCATACCAGAACAACAGGCTACGTGTAGGATGGGGACATAGGGGATTTGCACTGCTGCTTGATCAGCATGTACCCACCTGGTCCCTGTCATTTACCACACCCTTGGAGGCAGTAGCCATCCGTGCCTCCTTGGGTTGTTCCATCACTATTTGCTTTCTTTATCTTACAACTGAAAATCATTATAATCAATCAGACCCTGATACCCTCATTGAGCAACTGCCTACCATCTTTTTAATCTTAGGAGATATCAATGAGCATAATCCCCTCTGAGGTGGATCCTGTATTGATATGAAAGGGCACACCATAGAGTATATGCTCCTGAACCACAACTTGGCTCGATTCAATACTGGCTCTTACACATATTTTCATGCACCTAGTCAGTCATTTACAGCTATAGATCTTAATGTTTGTTCCCATCCACTACTCACTCACTTTTTCTGGGAAGTTGACATTAATCCACGAGGTATTGATCATTTTTCCATCATCTTGCGAGAGATTGGCCGTGATCAGTACCACCTGACCCATGTACCTCGGTGTATGTTGACCCCTGCCAACTGGCCTTCTATCACTACTCTCTTGGAACTGGATCCTGCCATCTTACGTAAATCATCAACAGTTGATTGTAGAGCAGCAGTAACCAACAGTATTATAGAAACTGCTACTCGATGCATCCCTAAAACCTCAACATGTTCCCCACGATACACCTATCCTTGGTGGAATTCTGCGTGTTCTATAACCCGGAAAACACAGAGGCGTGATTGGAATAAATTTCGAAGATACCCCACACTCTCAAACTGCATTGCATTTCAGCAAGCCTGTGCGTGCACACGCTTGGCAAATTAGACATCAAAGCCAGAAGGAATCTTGGATTAAATACACCTCCAGCACTTCTTCAACCACCAGCACAAAAGTTATGTGGGATAAGATATGGAGGGTGAGTGGAAGATATACTTCTGCCCCCTCTCTAATTTAACATCTGATGATGGTCACGAAGTTGAAGATGCACAGAACATTGCCAAAACTCTTGGGGACTTCTTATCTCATGTATTTAGTTCTTCAAACCTATCTCCTTTCTTTAGCCATTAAAATAAAGGCAGTGCATCTGCCTCTACCTTTTCAACTGACAATTCTTATGACTACAATCACCTTCTTACACTGATGGAACTCAAACTTTCTATTTATCGGTCTGGCAATATATCAGTCAGACCTGATAATATACATTATGAAATGCTACGCCACCTTTCCCAGAACTCTCTTACTATTCTCCTCGCTGTCTTTAATCAGATATGGCAGGAAAATGTCTATCCAGATGCTTGGTGACAAGCTATCATATTCCCTATTCTGAAACCTGGGACTGATCCAACGATTCATTTGAATTACCGTCCCATTGCTTTGATAAGTTGTCTCAGTGAGATCTTAAAGAGGATAATCAATACCAATCTCGTTTGGTTTCTTGAACAAAACAACATCCTCTCACCTACTCAATGTGGGTTCAAAAGACAACGTTCTACAATTCAATTACTTGGAACTACACAGAGTATGATTATTAAAAAAGAAAATAAATGGTAAAAGTTTGTATTTTATGGATGATAAAACATTTGGAGGTTTTAAAATAATATACTAAAACATAAAGATCACATCTGGAACAAAAATAAATATCACAATCATAACTTATAAATACCATTTCCTAATGGTGTTTTCAAAGATATTAAAGATCAGAATGCAAGAAAAACTAAACTTATCAAATATAACAACCTTTTATTTTTCTTAAACTATATGCATTTATGAAAGTGTGTATGAAGTTTCAAACAATTTCATACACTTGTCTTATTGTTGGAACAACATATAGCAAGACTTCCACTGGCTGCACAAAAACTCAGTAATCAGTAGTGGTCAGGTACTTAGTTCATTGGATCTACTGAATGTCTCAGTTTTCACTTTATTGATTATTACAAGTTGAATTTTGATGCATGTATCTATAAAGCAGCAAGATCTAAAATAACACACATTTAAGTAGAGACTGTTTATGTAGAGCTGACTCTTTAAACTCATCACTGAAAATCTTGGATTTTTAATCTACATATACTATTTAATCTTCTTTTCTAATGTAGTTCATCAGCAAAAATTAAATACTTATGAATAAAGAATATGGAAACATTCACATCATCAACACATGCTTCATATAAAAACTGCACAAGCCATCAATCTCTGGACAATAAACAAAAATAACTCAAGTTGGAAAAATCTGATAAATGTATTCACATAAACCAAAATCAAAATAAACCACTCGAGAAACAAATACAAAATTCAAATACACATCCTTCACACAAATCACAACTAAAACCTCAACTCGTCAAGTAATTATGAGAGCAAACAATTTTTATAGGGTGCACGATTTCACTAAAATAAGTTATTTGATAAAATAAAAAAATTACTTTATTCACCTATTATCACTAATTTTCGTAACATTTTAGAATCATATTAACAAAACATCTGATATATTTACATCTTTTTTCAGCAATCAAAAACTGAAGTTCATTTTGTCAAAGTAAATTGTTTCTTCAATGAGTAATGCCACAAAAATGAAAAAAACTTTACATACTATTATCCTAAAATTCACTTCTCACCCTATTTATGAAATGAAACTGTTCCTGTCCCAAGTGTTTCCTTTTCACAGGACTGTAGTTTAGAACTTACTGCTAAATATTGGCTGTTTCATAGTTTGAATAAAGTGATTTTAAATTTCAGAATGACAAATTAAGTCAATACAGGATATTAATGTGAACTCAAGTATTGCTCAGTTAAATAAAGATCATGTGGTTCACTCAAGTAAAGTAAGTGCAGTAAAAAGTAAGCCTTTCACCCCGGCAGGTTAAACTATTAAAAATTACTTTCTTTAGAAAACATGGTTTTTCACGTGCAAAAGCCTTGTAATGTTTAATAAAGTCCACCAAAATTTGTGAAGACACAATTGACATATTAGAAGTTAGTAGTATGCAAGCTGTAACAAGTAAAAATGGTTATGAGATTGGTCTGATGGACTTTGTTGCTGTTTAAAGGATAAATTAATTAACCCTCTCACTACAGGTCTTTCTACAGTTAGGTGTCAAAGAAGGTTTCATCATCTTTGTAGACTTTTATTCGAACTTTTAGTGTACTAATTTTATGAATGTACTTCAGTAAGTTTGGTGTCACACTGTAGATTATAATTCAAATTTTAGAATTACACATTAATTAATTTCTTAATTTAAAGATAAGTTTCACAACATAGTTCTTGATTAACAAATTTTGTGTGATGCTGATTGTAGCTTTGGAGAATATCAGATATTTGTGATGTTCAAATATTACAACCATAGTTTCTTATGAATTAAAAACTCAAATTATCAATACTGAAAAGCTAGAGTGTAAATTAAGAACTTACTATCTTTTCTATTTGCAGAGTTATGACTAAATTTAACAAATCAAACGTAGTGGGAACTGCCCAAATCTTCATTTTTATAAATACCTGCTTATATACACCTACTTCTGTCTCTAACATGTGAATAATCATCTGAAATATCAGAAAACTTCCCCCACATGGTTTACTCAGTCTTCAAAAAGTGGAAGGTTTTCAAGATTATTTGTCTTGCATCTTAATAGGAAGAGGAAAATAAAAATGTTATCCAAAAAAACAGTACTTTTAAAAAACAAAACAAAATACACATCAGTTAATAAGTCTGATAAGTCACAGTAAAATGCCACAATATTGATAGAGTAATTGGCAATACTTACTTATGCATATATAAAACCTAAAAATATCATTTTGTTTTATATCTTCAAGGTGTAAAATATGACAAAGCTTAGCAAATTTAAATACATTAAAACATCCAGGTATTAAAAGTTCATAAACAATAAAACTGAAATGTCTGTTTCATTAGATTTTAATATACATTTGTTCAGACCAAATATTATTAAACCTACATTGCTTTAGATTCTAAAATTACATAAAAATACAGGTTTTATTACAGCAGTAAAAAATTATAACCAAAAAAATGTCAATTATTATAGGTAATGGTCTGAATTACATCAAACAACTTTTAAAGAAATAATACAATGTTATTAAAAAAACAAAGAGTAAGAGAGAACAAGCATTAATCAATGTGTAATCAATAGTAATTCTGTTTAATGTTAACAGAAAGTTAAAAGCTTTGAAGTTATGATAGTATAAACTTTTGAGTTTGGTGATCTTTACACCAGTTTTCCTATTAATAAAATAAGAAGGTTTGATGAAAAATTTTAGTTTTTTTTTATTATTTAAGTTTATGGCATTTCTGCTTTTGTAAACACAAGACTGTATATGACACATTACTTATGAAAATTACCACTGGTTCTGTCAAGTACATGTTTCCAGTCCATGATATTAAAACTGGTACAAGAAACTCCAATGAGTGTTAACTCTTGTCTACAAGTTGCAGATCTTTATTTATTTAGACTAAAATTTCCTTACATTGCAAATCTTGCTAGTCAGTCTATAGTAAAGCTGTACAGATATATGGACAATATTATACCAATTTATTAAGGTTTACTGGGCACAGCTTTCTTAATATACACCAGAGCTCACTCTGGAAAAACCTTTTCTGCTAGAAATAAAGTAAGCCAATTAAAGTTAGATATCACCCTCATTAATTGTATTAAACTTTTAAAGCTGTTGTATTTTCATTTGTAAATAGGAATATTCTAAACAAATTATATTATCATGTTTAATTATTGGTTACAGAAGAATTTGTCCATCATAAAAAAGTTTTGTAGATAAATTAAATAAAATTCAATGTAGTTTCTCATTGGTTGGTTTGTGAACTGGTGGTTTATGATACAAAGCAACGACACTATCTGTGCAAATAAGTGGTAAAAATACTAAAGTAAAATATTATACAAATTAAAAATACAGTCAAAAATCAAAAAATCTTCGAATGGCAGCTAAAAAAACTTAAATAGAATTAAAAGGCCATAAATATTTTAAAACACAAGTTTGACAATGTCACCATTGATTATCACATTGTCTATGGTCAGAGGTAAACCTGTGAAAAATGCATGTCTAAAATGGCACCATCACTCAGATTCATAACAGCACAACAATAAAATGTAAGCTATTGAGACTTGAATATCACAAAAGCCAGATATTGGAGGAGCAGCCCCAAATAAAACAAAATTATTGATTATTAACCTGTGACAGTGCATAACCTAGCCAGGACAACTTCCTCCTTTCAATCCTTACTGAAACAAGATGGCTAAAGAGAAACAGAAGATTTGATTCAGAAAAACTTATGACATTGCTCATTCCAAGATGACTGCCAACTGGTACAAAGCTGAGCCTTGAATACAGTAGCGAAGTTCATAAACAGAACAAGCACGACAGTGACAGCACCAGAACAGACTGACTTAGTGTCAGCAAACTTGTTCCCGTGAATACCATGTATCCAGAGAAACTGGATGTGAATAGAAGATAGAAAAAAATAGGCCAGCCAGTGTCGGGTGTTGCAAGAACATGGTGAGAATTAACATAAAGCAATTCTCTGACCATAAGAGAGTGAAGAGAGATGGTGTAAATAGTGCAGTAAGTGTACTGTGTAGTTTTTATATCATCCAGAACAAGAGAAATGCCATACAACGTGACAGTGAACACAGAAACTGTAGAGGGGATTTTGTATGAAACCACCTAGCTGCAACAAAACATGGCAGATCCCATAGACTTAACTGATTTCAAACCATCTGAATAATTGGGAATGGAAGAATGGTTCAAAATAAGTTTAGCAATGAAAATACTATAACCAATTGGATGTATCAACCTTCCTCAGATGACTCAGAGAAATGTAACAGGCAGAGGTGGTTATAGTGCGGTAGGCTGATCGGTAGAGACAGCAACACCAATCTATGACACACCAAACTCAGTCAGCTACACCTAAATACGATGACCACATTGAAGAATGGCAGACTGTATATGGACTAAGCGGCTTACGTTTCCAACAACACTTGCAAATAAAATTTCCAAGGGTAATAAAATAATAATTGAAATGTGTGAAAATATTTATTATATGGTTCAAAGTTTCGCCGGTTCAGTAAACACTGTAGGATCTGTGGTCGCAGGTTTAGACAATAACACAAATGCAGTAGGCCTAATTTGCCTACAAAACTGTACTACTTCGCCTACCCTACGTTACTGTATAATATACACATGCATATTACTATTTATTCATTAATGTTTACATTTTTGTTGTATTTCTTAAAACATAGAAAGTAAATGGGAAATTCGTTGATTTCAAGGGCTCCATAAAGTATAGTTTAAAAAACCACGTGTATCACACAATCTTACAGTTTGTTTTTATCACTGTAATTAAACTGTATATATTTTTCAACTTTAAATGCTTGTTTCTTAGTAGCATCTATTTGTTTACTTTAATCTATTCTTAAAACATTTGTGGTTCTCTCTATTTTCATAATTAATATAATACATACATATAGTGTAAATAAATGTTTATAAAAGATTAAAGTCGTATGTACAGAATAAATCTACAGACGAGAAAAACTTGTTGCACTTAGATTTACACCGACAAATCCTTATGTACACGACCGCGAGAAACACCTTTTATTTATAATCTAGGTACAACTTGCTTAGTAGATTTAAAGGATAAAATTTTGTTTTCATCACTCAACTTTGAATATCTTCGGAGTTTTCCCATTGCTACCCCCTCACTTATCAGTTTTATTTTTCTATCATTTTTCCTTCTTTTTTGCTTACGTCATTTCGTTACGACAATTGATTCAACAGTAGTATCGTTACACTTGTTATCAATAGAAACTGTAAAGAAAAACAATTGAACCACAATATTACTGAATATTTGCATATAGTAACTATGGAGACCAGATATTTAAATAAAAGCCGAGCTTTGAGAAAAAAGAAAATTTTATAGCAAAAAAATTACCCACCTTACATTCCAGTGGTGTTACTCCACTAAATATGCTCACTCTTTATGATGTGTGTGGGGGGGTGAGGGGAAGAATATTGTTTGGGCTCAGTCTCACTATTCGTTTGTAAGCGAGTGGTAAGTGATGACTTGGTTTGTTTGTTTTGGAATTTCGCTCTTTTACCAACGAATAGTGAGATTGATCGTCACATTATAACGCCCCCACGGCTGAGAGGGCGAGCATGTTTGGCGCGACGCAGATACAAACCCGCGACCCTCAGATTACGAATCGCACGCACGCCTTAACGCCGTGCCGGGCCTTGGTGATGAATAGATACCTCTGTTCTTTCACTGATAAATTATGGACGCCTAGCGTAGATATACCTCGTGCAACTTTAATCAAAATGTAAAAGAAATCAGTAGTATCTTTGGACAAATTTGATAATCTAACGACTTTTGAACATTTCGGTTTGTTTTTTAAAGTGGAGAAACTTTGGAATCACCTGTCGTAGAATGTATTTTGAAAGAAAGCAAATTGACGATTAATATTAAAACTTTTGTGAAGATGAAAAAATAGATTTATACGACAGAAGGGAGAAGAGATAAAGTTTTCAGTATTTTACATATTCCATCTTTAAAACTTAAAGCAAAATAAAAAAAAAAATTCTTGATGACAAGAAACCCACTTGAAATAAAAATGTTTATCAGAATCGTTGGTTTGGGTACTAACACTTTTATTGAAAAGGAGAGAAAATCATTTCGACCTTCATACGTCATCTGCAGGTGAAGAAAGAGAGAATTTATATGTAAAAAACGGCTAGTTTGGGTTGAGAAAATATTTTACGAAGAGGAGCGAACAACGTTTCGACCTTCTTCGGTCATGGGGCCGACAATGCCAAGCGTGTTTAGGCGTGCGACTCGTAATCTGAGGGTCGCAGGTTCGCATTCCCGTCGCGCCAAATATACTCGCCCTTTAAGCGTGGGGGTATTATATGTGCGGTTATTCCCACATTGAAACAGTGAGTGAAAGTGAGGACCAATAGTGTGAAAACATTTAGTGGAAGTCAAGACCAGTTGTGTTAAAATGGAAATAAAAGCTAAGCCCAACATTGTGTAAACAACAGTGAAACTGAAGACAAATAGTAATGAAACAGAGTGTGACACTGAAGACCAACAGTGTTGGAACAGTCACTGAAAGTAAAGACCAGTAGTGTTAAAACAGTCTGTGAAATTACTCGAAGTAATTACTTGAGTATCAAGTGTCGAACATAGAGTGAATCTGAAAACCAATAATGTTGAAACAGACAGTGAAGTTGAAGACCAACAGTGTTGAAACAGCGAATGAAAGTGGATACCAACAACGTGATCAAAATATTGCTTATTGTTGTAAACTTTACCGCATTATCAATGTCCCTTAATTGTGTCACCCAGCGAGAGAAAATGTTCCAAACACAGCTGAAATAATTTTAAAATATAAATGTCATGTACATTTTAGTAATGATAATACGACAACAGATGAACTATCACAATATATTAAGTTGTTGTTAGTAATGATGATACGACACCAGGTGATCCATCACAGTATATTAAGTTGTTGTTAGTAGTGATGATACGACATCAGGTGAACCATTACAGTATATTAAGTTGTTGTTAGTAATGAAGATACGACACCAGATGATCCATCCCAGTATATTAAGTTGTTGTTAGTAATGATGATACGACACCAGGTGACCCATCACAGTATATTAAGTTCTTGTTAGTAATGATGATACGACACCAGGTGAACCATCACAATATATTAAGTTTTTGTTGTGGGTTATATAATTATAATTATCAAACTTTACTATAATCACGAACAAAAAGCATAGTTAATTAATATTTATTAATACAACAACATAATATAGGCTATGTATTAACAACTGTAGCATGATATAATGTTGAAGCTATATACAGGGTGTTCGGAAAGTCACTGTGCACTTATATATTTATTAACAGAGAAAAGTGCACAGTGACTTTCCGAACACCTTGTATTTTTGGTAAAATCAATATATATAATTACGTCATATTTTCTAATCTTATTATAATATAGCGTTTATATCTGTATCTATCTACCGAAACAATAAATACATTATGGCATATCTATCAGATGGCACCACAAACAAATATATATTTATAAATTCCCACTTTTGGTATTCTAGATTCAGACAAGTATAAAAAATAAATACGATACGTATGACATTCCTTTGTTTATCATTGATAGAATGTTAAGTTCTCGTTTTGTGACAAAAACCCAGCTTTCACAAGGATTAAACCTGAAGGTTTGATTGTATCTTTGTTGATGTAATTTACAGTTTTAAGAAATGGAGTTTAAAAGAAAAAAAACATTTTTTGTCAATAAACAGTAGTACGTTTAACAGATAGAAAATAATCGTTTATATCAACACGGTCCCAACACTTTTCCCCTGCTGTACTTGTAAAAAGAATATCTTTTTCTTTCTAAATTTTCTAACACGGCGCTATCTAAAACAGCCCAATGTTTGCTAACCCTAATTATTAAGCCTCTAACAGGTTGTAGAGTAAAATGAATGTTCCCTATGTGTTCTCTAACTTTTGTTTTTCATTTCAATAATTTAATTCAGGTTTATAGAATGATCTTATGTGAATATACAATGAAAAGATTTATACAAAACTTTATACCTACAAATTGTAGTGGTCGAAGTACCCATGAAATGTAAGGTGAGAAACTTTTCATTATGTAATTTAGTTCTTTCTTCGCACAGTTCGGTTCCTACTTTCATATGTTGTCACCTTAGTTACCATACGCAAATATTTAATAATATTATGGTTCCATTTTATTGTTGTCTTTCTCAGTTTGTGTTGGTTAGAAATGAAGTAACACTTGTCAATCAATTGTCATAGAGATATGACGTAAGCAAAAGAGAAGGAAAATAAAGACAGAAATATAAAACTAATAAGTGTGGGATAACAGGTGGAAAATACAGAAGATGTTCAAAGTTGAGTTATAAAAAAAGACATTTTCTCCTTTAAACTTACTTAAAAATTGTACCTAGAGTATGCAAGTTGTACAAATATGTCACTGAGTAATCTACCAGGCATGTATGATGTACAAAAGTACCAGTAAACAAGTAAACTAAGCATGTATGTGACTCATATGGATCTCTAAAGTAGTCAAACAGACATATGTTATGTAGATGTCGTGTAAATGTTTTGTAAACGACAACATGTCGTGTTGTGTTTGGATTGTCACATCTATTATTTATAGTTCCATATTTATATTACTGTTTCAAAGTTTAAACCAATAAAATATGTTGTTATTCATTTAAAATAACGTTTAGAAATTTCTAGAATTAGGTAGATCAATCAATTGACTGTAAATGGAATGTTGGCGGCCTAGTGTCTAGACGACAAGTCTCGTGCAAAAACAGACATGCGAAGATTACTCTGGAACTCTGTGGAAGTTACGCGATGGTTCGAGAAATGTAGGCCTACTAATATATAAACAGAAGAATATGTGAGAGAGGGAAAGAGTCAGTCATTTATTTGTATTTGATTCAAGAAATAGTTTCTTTCTTCGAGAAATTTTAAACGTTTGCTGTGTGTTTATTCAACTTGAATTTGTGACTGAAGTTAGATCTACAGAAGCTGTGATTTTATTTCGTCAATCTCTACGATTCGTTCGAATTACTAGTTATACTGAAGGTCAACACGTGTGGAACTGTTTAGGGGAGACAGGGAAAATTGGAAGGCGATAGATAAGTTTGAGACGTTCATCGGAGGCATCGTAAAAAGAACTTCGTCAAATTTATTGAACTGTGAATTGTTTCTGGACCTCTCCATCCAAACTTCGGTATTTCTTCGTGGGACCAAATTCACACCCTAGACTGGAATTTTGGATTTCTAATCTGGACTTTTGGACTTTCATTCTAGATCATATTATTAGATACAGGCCAGTACCATTTTGTATTGTAATTAATTTTGAAGGTTTAAACTGTAATTTGTATGTTAAGTAATAAAAAAGTTGTTAACAAATATAACCAAATGCTTTGGGATTTGGAGTTAAAACATAATAGGTAAACTGTCAACTTTTAACAAACACATTCATAGACTTTGGTATCAAGGGATAAAAGAACAATAGGTAAATTGTCCACTTTTAACAAACACATCCACAGGTTTTTGGATTAAGGGTTAAAAACAATAGGCAAATTGTCTACTGGAGAAACTCCTCACGTTTACATGTTAACAAACATGAAAGTATGCATTGGTTTCTAATTTCTTTGTGACTTACTCTCACTAAATGTTACAAAATTACAACGTATGTCTGAGTAAAACTGTTCTTACAGATTTTTTACTTGAAAGTTTGAATTTTTATATGTGTGTGTGTGCATCCAAAGCCAGAAAGATGCTCACAAGTTGTGGACGGATAAAAAACAGGTGTATTATAAGATCGAAAGGTTAAAAAAGGTACAGAACAATAGGTGATTGGTAAAGACTTTTTATAACTCACAAATTATGTGTTAGCTCCAAATTAGTTTTAACTCCATATCATACACACAAGATTTCTTCTGACTAAACACATTGGAAATTTTCTTTGTTCACGGCTTGTATTTATTTTTATGCCTATGAAGATCTATGATTTTATTTACTGACAAAACCAAACTCCATGCTTACATTAAAAAATGGCAGAGTAATCTTAAGACCACATGACTTTTTAACATCAGTGCAATACCTTAATAAGATTGAAGTTTCGTAGGACACGATAAAAACGAAAGGAAGAACTTGTAGTTTTGCGCCAAATTCAACAAAAAAAACAAACAAACATGCTTACTCATTTAACTGTGTGGACATAATAATGTATGGTCAGTTCTCATGTTCATTAGTAAAATAACAGCTCAAGAGTTGGCGGTGACTGGTGATGACAAGCTACCTTCCCTCTAGTTTTTACTGCTAAGTTAAAAACGGCTGGCGCTGGTAGCCCTTTTGTTGCTTTTCGCGAATTTAAAAACAAACCAAACCCCCTGTAGGACTCCTTAAACATCATCAGGTCACGTAATCAGCTTTCGAGCTGAACTGAATATCGACAGTTTCACTATTTCTTGAATTTTAGGTTAAATTGTGAAAGAAAAAAATTCTAACAGCATGTTATAATAGAAACAAAACATTAAATTTCCGAAAAATAAATATTCAATTGTCGTTAACTTTATAATTGTGTTTTATTAGAGCAAAGCCGCATGGGATTATCTCTTGTGTCCATCGAGGGGAATCGTACCCCTGCATTTATGGATATAAATTCAAAGATTTATCGCTGTTACACCGGTGAAAAGTATTGAAGAACTGTTTTAGTTTCTGGTGGAAATTCCTTTTTAAGGAAGTTGGGGAACTGAATACTTCAACAGTGAAAAAACCGTTTTGTGTTGTCCCTTTCCAAACATGCATATTGTTGTGTTCCTCAGTCATTTTCCTATGCTAACTGGTGTTACTATATTATTTAATTGTCATAAAAGTTGTATGAATTTTTTTTCAATTCTTTATTTCTAAATGCATACATTCAAATATAACTTCTATGCGCCAATGAGCAACATGGCCACAAAAGGTATAGGGTTATGTTAAATTTTAAATTTTCATTGAATGGAGATTAATTACATGGTTACCAAATTAATCTTTTTATCATTAAAGTAGAGATTAGTAAATAACATTTTATATTTTAATGATCTGAAGTTTACCATCTCGTCTTTTTTACATGTTAATATAATTTTTGCCTGTTAAGATAAAAAGCATTATTCTTTTGGTCAGAAAATACTAACTAAAATTTGGTTACATTCGTTACTGTTAGGTTAAAGTAGTGCCTAAGAAAAATTATGTTATGTCTTAATGGTAGGTTTAAGTTTGTTTAATATATAGAAATCTTAAATCTTTTGTCAGTGTAGTTCTTACACAATCAACAAACAAAAGTAAATATATCTCACGAATCAAAAAATCACGAAACTATATACTGCTGTATACCATATATTCCTGACATCAGCAAACAAATAACCAACATTTGGGAAAAAGTAGTTACAAAATATGACATTCCAGTTAATACCAAATTTATTCAAAAACCAGGCACAAAACTAAGGTCTATACTATGTAAGAACTACACTGACAAACACCACACCTACATTATTTATAAAATATAATGTGATAACTGCCACGACTTCTATATTGGAGAAACAAGTAGAAAAATGGAAACCAGATTCAAAGAACATAAAAAGTCACCATCACAAGTTTTCGAACACTGCAAGTCAAATAAACACAACCATAGAAAACACTCAAATACTAAATAAATAAACAAACATAAACAAACGCAAAATTAAAGAAGCCTTACTTATGCAACAACTTAAACCCAAAATAAACCAATATAAAGGAACGCCATTATACCTATATTAATATTATAGATAAAATTATATATTCAAACATCTAACCCCGCCCTCTACATTGCGACACTAAGTTACACAACCCCTTCCAAACATGTAGTCAGCTTTTGGTCAGTTACCTCTTTCTTTGTGAACCTGACGATGACCGAAGAAGGTCGAAACGTTGTTCGCTCTTCTATTTAAAATATTTTCTGAACCCAAACGAGCCGTTTTTGCATATAAAAAAACATATGAACTAATGTAAATAACACATCCTGTGTGACAGGCAGCATGGACCTTAGTGTCAGACAGTCTTTAAAGTAACAAGAGGAATTCTAATTACTAATATGCCACACGTGAGAACAGAATTCCAGAAGCAAACCATCCGGCTCCCAGACACGAATTGGAGATACTTATGAAAACTTAATGAATAAAATATTATATTAATAAGTAATATTACCAAATTTTAAATGTTTGTCAGTATAAGTATTACAACGAAACATAGTGAAGGTTTGTTTTACACCATAAAATAAAAATAAAATAAATTTGTTTTATTATACATACTTTATACACTCGTAACTTTATGTTCCAATAGTACTAGTTTACATTTTGAATAGGAAAATAGAACATTAAAGCGTGTTTCACAGTTTTGAGACACGACGAGTAATGGGAATATTGACGATTTAAGTCAGTCAAAGTATGTGCAGCTTTTATCACAGAATCATTTAACAAACTATGTACTCTTTCAGTGTGATTGTTACATTGAGAAATGAGGAGTTGTGAACACATTTCAAATTATGATGAAACTTTGTAGAATGGACGACAACTGTCTCTTGTGGAGACACAAATGTAGAAAACGTCGTTTCGAAAGACTTCTTCCACACTTGTGTCTCAACAATAGACAGTTGCCGTCCATTCTACAAGGTTTCATTTCTACGATGATTAACTTTACGTGTAACTTTTCTTTGGAGAAACTAGTTTTTCACGCGTAAATATATATTTCTGAGTGAATGACTTACAAACTTAACGTGCTACTATTTCCAGTTCACGTAAATAAGTTTGTCGTTTGTTTGTTTGTTTTGGAATTTCGCACAAAGCTACTCGAGAGCTATCTGTGCTTACCGTCCCTAATTTAGTAGTGTAGGATTAGAGGGAAGGCATCTAGTTATCGCCACCCACCGCCAACTCTTGGGCTTCTCTTTTACCAACGAAAAGTGGGATTGACTGTCATATTATTACGACTCCACGGCTAGGAGGGCGAGCATGTTTGGCCCTCAGATCACAAAGCGCACGCCTTAATACGCTAGGCCATGCCAGGCCTTAAATTTGTCATATGACTTGCTTTATAAAACAACTTCTAACTTTCTCGAAGGGAGACATGAGATATTCATTCATAAAACATTCTACATTAAACAGTCTCCCAAATTATGATATATTGAGATCAATAAGATGAACTTTACTCACAATGTGTATCATATGAGCACACTTATTGAATAAAAGAAACTTCAAATACAAAATAATTAAAGTGCCCTAGAATATTTTTAAAACAACAAAATATGTGTGTAACGTAGCTATAATATTATTTTATATCAAACTTAAAAGCAGTTACTTTGAACACTAATAATAAATAATCAATAGTTCTGCACGTTTAGCAAGTAAGAATTAAATTAATGTTTATCTTTACGAAGTAGCAACATAATTACGTAGAATTTGGGGAGGAAATATATTATTATATACTGTAGATTTTAACTACCATAGTAAAAATTGAAGTAGTAACATTAACTGCGCAGTTTATGCCAAAAATAAATTGACATATGTTGATACACAAAATAAAAAGTATGTATAAAATGAATTAGATCTGTACTATTTTATGGAAATAAATATATAAAATAAAAATATTTAATTCTTCAAACACAAAAATTAAATAAACGAATTAAATTCACGTGGAAGAAGCTATGATAAAATCAAAGCTGAGTTAAATATAAAAATTCCTCGCTAGTTGATCATAACTGCAAATCTTTAGATTTAAATTAAATTCGGGATGTCTTCATATTGATACATGTGGTTAAAACACCAGTTTTCGTTTGGTTACACTCGTGTTCTGTTTTAATTATACGAACATATATTTATAGCTCTGACGCTATTATATCGCGAGGGAGTTTTAAAGACACGAATCTGAGTGTTGTCCGTTTTAAATTCTGTCTGACCGGTTCTACAGGGACCATTGAAGTTTAAGTTACCGCTACTGCATAGAATTTTGCGCAATACCTGATGAAATAATGTCACCATTTAACCTTCACTACTAAAGTGTGGTAGACATTCCACATCTATTTACCTCAATACTTCATATACTAAATCAATTACTACCAGTGTAAAGAGCTTGGCGGTACAATAAAACTGACCGAAAGCTGCAGGGTTGTGTAGGAGCGAAAGGCAGAGACCATAACATCCACCCTACCATGAAGTGTATTTAGTTAACAAGTTAGGAGTACATTTGGTACATAATGCATTACGAGTTAAAAAATACGAATAGTGCAGCAGAAAATACATGAAACATTCAAGGTGTTTATGGTGCGAAGTCTTTCAATAAAAAAAAATTGAAGGTTTGATCGGAGGTTTCCATGATTTCACAGAAGCCAACCTAATAGCAAAAGAGAACCTTTGCACTTCTGTGCACTCTAACTCACCTTTTTTGAACAAGCTAGTGACTGGAGATGAGAAATAGACATTATATAAAAATGTTAAGCGCTGCTCACAATGGCTCAGTGCAAGTAAACTAGCTATAGCAGAGCACAAAGTCGACCTCCACTCTAGGGAAGTCTTGTTAAGCGTTTGGTGGGATATTGTTGGTGTGATCAACTTTGAGTTGCTGCCACTCAATATAACAATTACACCAGACTGCTATTCTCAACTTTTAGAGCGCTACAATTTTGCACTGAAAGAAAAGAGGCCTGCTTTGATCAATCGTTAAGATGTTGTGTTACACCAGGTTAATGCACGGCCCCATACAGGAAGAATCACATTTGGAAAGATTGAAGAGTTAGACAAGGAAAAACTTCCACATCCTTCTTTTCTTCCAGACCTGGCCCCATCTGATCATCATGTATTCCGAAGTTTACATAACTATCTTGATGGAAAAGAGATTGGAACATATAATGATATCAAACTATTACCTCTACATTTTTTTTTCCTCCAAACCCCACGAATGTCACAGAAGAGACATTAAGAAGCTTGTGAAACGTTGGTAGGAAGTAATTAATAGAAATGGAACATACAATGTAACATTCAAGTAATTTTGTAGATGTAACGAGCTTCGAAGAGAAATATCGTTTAAAGTTGTTTTTTCTTCCATAACGATAAGGAGAGAACATGCATGTGTTGTGATTTCCTGGTTGCATCTTTTTTACATCCTCAATCATATGCAAGTTTTTACCATGTCATTGTTCAGATGTGTGAATTCACTGATGAATCTGTGGTATGATGCTCTACGTTCTGACTGTTCGTGGTATCTAAAAATACAAACAAATAAAGTTTATTCCTAATGAGGCTGTCTTGAAATATACTACATAAATATTCTATTTAACTTCTTTTATACAAACGCTATCAAAACTATCATTATGAAATTAAGCCTACAATGACAACGTAAGATTTTCATTTCTTATGTCTAATTTAATTATTTACTGTTTTTAGTATTTTTTTCACATTTCTTATCATTAAATTTATTGCAAGCACAAAAACCTTTTGTAGGAATAAAAATGGTGTGGTTCATCACAAACTATCAAATAAATTACATGAGATCCAGACTCTCAACACATCAGAGGCGCAAGTTACACTCATCAATGGACTGTTAATTGTTAGTGAATTCTACTGAGAAATTGTATCCTGATCATGAAGTGGAAAATCTTGACTGCACTTTGAGAATAATGTGTATTACTTACTCAACTTTACAAAATATGTTATGATCATAATAAAATTTAAATAAAAAAACACCACTTATGTCGATTATGATTGGCTTCGACCAATTACAGAAAGAAACGAAACCTTTACTTAGAGGAAATAAAAAGCTAGCTTTAACGTTTGTGTTATCCCAGTGTTATAAAATGAGTTATACAGAACTTGTTCATAGTGGGTATCAATCCTCCCTCTTTGATATACAAGTTATGAAGAGTATTGATGAATCAGTGAAAAGAAAAGTTAACCAAAGAATAGCCATACAAATATATTTCCGACTTTCACCAATATGGCTTTTTATAAGTCTATTATAAATACAATATTCACAGAACTACAGGTTAATCAAATAAAAAAAATGAAACTGAAATTAAAGATATCTCTGTTATTAATACAAATTTACACCAGAAACAAACTTAGAAATGTAATCTATAAAGAAGATATGTTGTATTTTCTTGTCATGTCCTGTAAAGTGGACAATAGTTTCTTTTATTCAAGACTTCTAATTAAATATTTGGTCAGATAATGAAATCAATACTGTTAAGCGTCTAATAGATGTCATACAGTGAAACGCCTGTTGGATGGTTAAGTTATAAACGTAGTTTCATCAAAGTTAAACATTTCACAATATCAAATACATTTAGTGATAATTGAGTTTTCTGTACACTAGTCGTTGTTCATGATGACTTCTTATGATTTTTCAATAATATTGTGTCATTATCACATGTCGTAAAATATGTGCATTGTTTCAAGACCTAAACTTCATGGTTGATGTATTCAAATCTTGCTTTCATATTTTACTTTTAGGCACCAGTTTTAATAATGTTAAGAATATATTACTTTAATGGATTCTTAAGACTAACCAGTAGAAACCATTACAAAAATGATATTTTGATCTAGGAAAGAGGACACCTGTAGACTTCTTAGCAGCATGAGAACGTACATTCGTGGTTGCTGGAATCTTGACTTGTGAAGACTACGCTGTCCACCAAATCACCAAACCATGTCAAATAATGTGCGTTGTCAAACAGTGTGTTTTTTTAGTGCAGTGCATTTTAAAGCCATACAGTTTGTTAAAACATTGTGCAGCTAAATGACCTTTTATATTCATGAATTTTATCTCAATCTATTCAGTGATTACTGTTAGGTGTTCTAGCACTCCTCATGTTGTTTCATTTTAAACAGTTCAATGACAAATTAGGTTTAGAAAACATGGTAGGAAAAGTGGGAACACTGGACACTGTAATTTCTGTGATACACAAGCGATTATCCAAGATGAAAGTGAAAGCCTTGAACGGATTGTCACTTACCTTCATCTCAAACTTTTGTTAAGGTGCAGATAATTTTGATAATTTTTACAAAAACAAAACTATACCAACATGTATCAACAATGACTGAGCAGTTCCATTATTATGTAAAAGTGTGGTATTATGTGACCAAATCAACAACATAAGGTGATCTGGTAAAACTACGTCCACATGTGTACACAAATACTGAGCGTTGCCTGCGTTTCATTTCTGTTCCATGTACAACTATCGGACATAACATGACCATGGTTTTTCTAAATGTTTAAATAATGAGAAACACCAAAACCAATGATTCTAATAAAAACCAGAGGGAGTGGCACTCCTCTTTCACAAACAGAAATGAGAACGGTTTGTCTGTTTGATATAAGTACAAACCTGGTCACTAGAGGACTCAAACCCAAACTTTAGTTTTTAAGATCTCGAACTTTTTTGTGATAAACTGGAAAGTGTGGGGTGGAGTGATCCAGATCAGGAGACATTTTCATATTAAAAGCGTTCAATGACTCGTCCACCAATATTTAATGAAGTCAACAGTGTGAAATTACAATACTTTAGTGGTCTGAGAATGATGCGGCATGGCCAGATGAGTAAAGGCGTTCAACTCGTAATGTGTGGGTCACGGGCTCGAATCCCGGCCACACCGAACATGGTCGCTTTTTCAGCTGTCGTCACGTTATAATGTGATGATCAATCTCACTATTCGTTGTTAAGAGATTAGTTCAAGAGTTAGCGGTGGGTGGTGATGACTTCTGCCATTTCTCTAGTGTTACACTGCAAAATTAGGACGGCTAGTGCAATTGTCCTCCAGTAGCATTGCACGAAATTCGAAGAAACAAATTAGTATGAGTAAATAAAATCAAAAAATGATTTTAATAAACCAATTACACTATATATAAACCAGCTTTATGCATCAAATATTTATGTCATTAACAATAGAGCTTTTCTGACATCATTGACTATCTTTATGTAATCAATTGATTGGATCTTGGTAACTGGATTATTGTAAATGAATTAAATTATAAATCTGACATGACATTTTTGACACTTTATTAACATTACACGACACTTACATAGTAACTGTTAATTATGTGTATTAGTTATTACATAGTGTTCTTTGTTTGTTTGCATTGAAATCTGATTTTTAGCGTTTTGAGCCTATAATCTTATCACCGATGAGGTTGACATGAGGTATTAGTTTTTTATTTAGGTTTAAACACCAGAAATTGGAAAAATATTAGAAACCGATATACCTAAAGATGTGTATTTACGTGCGTTTTTATCACCAATAGGAGACATTACAGTGAACTAGTTTTGAACTATATTTTACAAGTTATATGAAATATTTAGATATGTTACTGTGTATTGTAATTAGGACATGATTGTTTATCATGATTGGCTAAAAATAACACACGGTACGTTGTTGTTAATTTTGCACACGAATGGTTAACACAATTTAAATAAAAACTTTAACCACAACGAGAAGAGACGAGAATTATTGTTAGAGAGGAAGGTTGTAATATTTTTCAGTTATTAATAATGACAGACGCAGTGTGTAAATGTGGAGGTTTGTTTTCAGTTCTTTTTATGTTATGATTGGTAGATTAAGATATACATCTAAAGTATTTGATAACGAGGTTGTATTAAGTAGTATTACAGAGAAGTAATGAGAGCTGAAAGTGTTTGTAGAACTTGATTTGAATAATAAGTGTTGTTGATCTTTATATCATATTGATTTAGATAATGAGTTTGAAATGTTCTTAAGTATATGAGGTAAGAGTAGTGTAATAATTAACAAATAGTTAGGTGAAATTTGTTAAAAGGTATTTTAATATGAAAGTCTGGATATAAATAGGTTTTTAGTGTTTCTATAATCCTTTTTTTCATAGTTAATTCAATCACTTGCAATGAGAGTGACCCTAATATATCTATTTGAAGCACTACCAATAAAATTTTATCGTAAGTAAGCCACACTTAACTATTAATGTAGTTTTAACTGAACACTCAAACTTCATTAAACCTGAAACGACACATTCTATTCCCCTAAAGTATTAATTCTCTTTACTACATGGAACTTATTTTAAACCTTAATTTTTGTAATAAAAGCAGATTATAAGAGTGAAGTAATTACTTGGCGATTTCAGGGTAATACGTGTTTAATATACTACATTTCAACAAGTGTTTACATATGTATTAATAACAAATTAACTTTTCATTTAAATGAGCTACTTTTAGTACTAGAACTAAAAGAAATAAAACGTTCCTACCTTACTTTTGATACACTTATCATTCATTTCATTGAAGATCAAATATGCACGTGTATCAAAGAATGCACGTGTGGTAAGGAAGACGGATGTAAGTGCACTACGTGCAACAAAAAACTTGGAACTGAAAGAAGTTGCAAGTGCAAAGGTAGGAAAAGTTTTCCTGATATTGGGACAGTTATTTATATAACTTACATATTAACAAGACTTGTTCAATTTCTAATGCTTATGATTTACCGTCTTTTAATGTTCCGTTGGGTTTTTAACTTTTGTTTTTAATTGTTGTGACTATTTTTACCTCTACAAATAGTGAACCTTCTTACTTTTATGCAATCCAATAAATGTTTATTCTGCTCCACAATAAAAAAAAAAAAAAAAAACAACAACGAAAAAACAAACCTATTTGAATATTCTGAGGTATCAGTTACTACCAGCTACCTATGTTAAAATAAACGAACTATTTAAAACTACTAAACTGTAACAACAGTGTGTTAAATATCAACCAATCATTGCAACAGCAATAACAGAGGAACATTCTTCAAACATAAGCCAACCATGCGTCCCTGTGTGAGGGGTATGACCCGATGTCCGGTCGATTTTACTAATTCAACAATTTTTCTTTATATATTCTCATATTTAATCAAAAGACATAACTTCCAAAAAGAACGAACGCAAAATGTTAATCCCCTATAACACATGACTGTTTTTCACGAAAGTTTCTCTTAATCAGTAGAGAAAGCGATACTTCTGAAACATGAAAATTGTCAAACGTATTACGCAAAATTCAGATAAATTGTACGGTACATGTTGAGGTGATGTTCGCTGCAGAAGCTGTAAATTTTACCATATGGAAAACTTTCTTTCCTTGAAGTGTTTTTTGCTTTGTAATATCTTTACTTCAGTACTTGTTATATCACACAGGTTAAATTATTTTCTTTTTAATTTATAGATCATCTTCATGATGTATAAACTAATAAAATAAAGATCATTTAATGAATTTTATAAAACAAACAAAAGCATTCAAACGTTATTGCAAGGAAAACAAATGTAGGTGTTTGTCTTGTTTATCTTGGTTCTTTAACTAGCTGCATGTTTAGGATTCTGAAGTTCTTGTCTAAGAGACCACCATGCGAAACAGTCGCAACGCAATGTTCACGAGTAAATGTGTCCTGCAAAAACAAAACTGCCTAAAGAGACTGATCTTTGGTGGTAATTAAAGAACCTCTTCTTAACAGTGCTATCCATAACATTAGCTTTAACACAGCTGCCTGCTCTTTCAAATTTATTCAGATTATTTGAAGCAAAGATTCATGTTCTCAAACTTATAACGAGGCTTATTTTGAATGCAATTCTTCCTTCTTTACGAAATTATATAAATAGAATTTAATTCTTTTCAGTTACAGTAAATGCTTCAACCCCGAGAGATTCTAATTATACGTTTCATGATGCAAAAATCTTTCCCTGAGGAAAGTAATTAGTCAGTCTTCTACACTGCCAGATTCCTTGAGCAACATCAGTAATGTTCTCAAATAGCGTGTCAAATACTAGTTTTAAAACAAACGAACATGATTCGTCAAACGTTTTAGTTATTATGGTAACAACTACAATCAAAGCTTTGGAGATGTAAATGAAAGGATTAAACAATGTAAAATTCATTTCACGAGGAACCTTCCACAAATATTTCCCCTCGGTATAGACTCCTTTACCTTGTAAGGGTACCTCCAAGGAAAGGTTCAGTCCATGTCCTTGTGGATCTAAGTATCCACTCGCATATTTCCCGTGCGTGGCGACCCGTGAAAGGAAGGAGAGAACCCTAATGGCTGAAGTGTCCAACCCACCACTTTGGCTTTCAATTTCTGTAGCCGGGCTACCTCAGGTCCACCCCTAAATCAAATTGTCTGGTCCACTCGGGCTACGGTCAACTAAGTATCAGTTTTGGATATTCTTGACAGGTGTTACGGACCAACTTTATGTTATGTTGGTGTTTAGATATAGTGCTCGCGAAACTCTTTCGTTGTTAAAATGACTTTGTTTAGCATTGTAGTGTCCTCTCGTAGGGCTCTATAATAAGGGGGGAGGTAAGTGGGTACTAAAGTTTTCTTTTTCATCATAGATCATCCAAATACCATCTTTAAAGGAAGTTGGTGGAAAACTGTACATAGAGAAACAACGATGTCTTGAAGTTAGTGAGCAGCAATCTTCAACATCTGTACTACCTGTTGTACCTCACTTTCTTAGTTTAAATTCCATTTCAGACAAACTATATTTCGGTCAATTTCCCTTTTTATATCCAGAAGCGACTGGAGAGATACGCTCGCTCTTAAGTCAGTAAAAATAAGCCTTCGATCAGTGAAATGTTAGTGGAAACGCGCACAACACTGAACTCCTCTTCCAGTCAAAGGCATTTGAAGATTTACCTACTAAGGCTACACCTCATGGTACTTTGAATTCATAACGAGAAGTTATTGTTGAGAAGAATGTAAAAGCATTCCCGAGTCAGATTCTCGCTGGCTTCTTCACTCAGTTTCTGTATTAAACTCCTATGTTTGCCACTCGACATACCCTTGGAGACCGTAACAATCTGTTTACTTAGGTCATAACATCACTTCGTTCTCTCTACCTATCGCCTGAAGAGATCTGGGATCATACATTTTTTATGCTTTCATTGAACAGCTGCTGTTTACCTTTTAATCATGAGAATATAATGGACAGCATCCCCTTTGGGAAAGTACCAAAATTAATGAAAGGGTTTGCTCTGACAGCAACCTTTCTCTTTCAATCCTAGTATTTTCATGTACATAATCACTTCTTTACTACTATAGATCATTTAATTTCTTTCTTTTCATCACTTTCTCTTTTGAGGGTTGACAATCACCAAGGATGCAAGAACTATTTTCTTATTTTGATACTAGCTGTGATCGGTGCCATGCATACCCAAGTGGAAACTTTATCATGCCTTCTTACACTGTTCTCCAATAACTTTATCAATTCTGCCATCGTCTGTGGGCGATGAATTGATCACTGTGTGCTAGCGGTAAATGACTGTATCATACGAGCAGCTACTAAGTGTATTCCGAAAACCTAGATTCGTTTTCCACTATATTAACTTCCGTAAAGGAGTCCTGGCTATCACTTGGCACAGGAGGCTAAAAAACAACAACAAACGAGTCAATGCAAGAAAGTACTGGATTCAGTTCACTACTGGCATATCTTATACCACCAGTTCCAGTGTTAAGAGACAGTAATTCATAGGTCATTAAACAATATCCCTCTTGATCTTGCTCTCCAACTAAATAGCTGCTACCCGGAGCATCGCCGATACTCTAGGTGAAACCTCTTGCAGGATATCTAGCATTCCTGCTTCTTTCACCTTCTTGACAATCAAGAATCGGGAATAGCGATCACCTCTTTCCTTTCCAGTTGATTTTGTTTTTGACTACAATCGTCACTTTTGCACTGCTGGAACTCGGACTGGTAATACATCATTTGGACTTGATACACTATAACATGCTGCACCATTCATCTCCTTCTCTGGGTGTTTTCCTGATCTGTTTTTAACTTGATCTGGCTGTAGGATGTTATGCCTAGTGTCAGGCTATTCTTCTATTTACTCGAAGCCTGGGAAGGAATCCATGATTCCTTAATAAACGTTAATTTACTTTGACGAATTGTCTCTGAAATTTTTTATAGGATGGTTATTGTTCATCTATAGTGGTTCCTCGAATCAATCAACCTCCTGGCCCACTGAGTTCCAATGAGCACTCCACCATGGACCACATTATTCGACTTGAAACATCGGAGAAGGATATCTCAAATTAAAATATCAGTGTCACACTTCAGTATAAAGATTGATGCCGTCACTAAATAACTATCATTGTTGCTAACAGCCTCTCTCGACGGTTTTCACATCTTGTACCACTCTTTGAACATGAGGTTTATTGAGCAGCAGATAAAGACATCCCTCAATCGTTTATTCAATTCAACAAGAGCGAACGGCTTTAACTTTCTAAAACCGTCTGCATGCACTTTTGCTCCAATCAACGTTAATTAACTATTTGAAAATATTTAAGCTGAATCTCTAGGGATAAAAATCCGAAACAAAAGAAATTGATTGTGAACGAAAATGGGTAAAACTTCCATCAATTACGACGCACTTCTGTACTTGTTAATTTTTCCAGTGACAATGAATAGCACTTGATCTGAAGATTTAATGAGTAAATCAACAATTAAAGGACCGTTGGATTATAGACTCGTTGGCTTCTTCGGTTGAAGTGAGTTCTTTGCATAAAAATATACTAAAATTCTTGTAAAACGTTCATTCACGTGAATAACTTAAATGGTCACTAGAGTTCAATACAAACTCCACCATAGTTATTTCACCAATTAGTTATTTTTAGAGGGAGTAAGAAAAAGAACCGGGAATATTTTCGAGTTGCATAAATATTCACATGTAACGTCGTAACTGTTTAACGATACTGCTTAAATCGTTTTACTATTTCGTGCTTAAACTTAGGCTTAATAGAGTAGCTTGAATACATAACTTGTTAAATGCTCATCAGTTACGCCTTACTTTAACTCTTTATATGAAACTACAATTCATGAAACTAGATTAACCTGATGATTACTAACTAAGGTCGAAACTTTTGTGTTCTGCTTAACAATAAATGTTTATAGTAGCTGTTGTAAAACATTTTTGTTTGAAGGATCTTTCTTTAAGAATCAGAAGACTGTTTGTAATTATGACAACACTTACAATTTAAAAATGAATGTTTCGTATGTGTGTGGATCATCAAGAACTGTCTGGTAAAGCTGAACTAGGTCTAATTTGTCTTCAATCTGGCGATACCAAATAGACAACAACGTTAGTTATTGTGCAGAGAATTACTTCATCGAACAATAGTGTAATAAATCAAATTACCTCATGCACGTTCTGAGGTTTAGGTTAATGATGAGCAGATTACTTCTGTAGCTGCAGTCTGTTTACATATCCGGGAAAAACAAATTTGTTTCTTTACAGAAAGGTTCTCGCGTATTCGGATTCACTTGAGAGGTTATCTTTCTAGAAGTGATCAGAATTCTTTTTTAACAGAGCTCATCATTGTCGGGCGTCCACCTACGAGAGACTATCATTCAAATTAGAAACCACATGCAGGTCTAGTAAGCTCGTAAAAGTAATTACATTTACAAAATAAAAATGTATAAAATTCAGTGTTGACAAAAATAAACTGGTTAAGTATCTTTGTTTTTATTTAACCAATGGGATATTTGTGTTCCCAAGACGGGTAGCGCACCTCTGGTTTTAATATTATAAACCTTCATACTTCTTATTTGGTACTTATTATAATGGGTACTTCCATTGTTGTTTGAGGGTGAAGTTCTCGACGAATTTGCTGGGACTGTAATTTGTGAATTTCTATCATCTCCTAGACATTGCTCATCTTTCTGTGACAGAAGTAGAGAGAAGGGGATGGTGTTCACTTTTTCTTTTTTATTTCTTTGTTTTAAATGTTATGTAGCTTCAAGTTGTTACCACATGCATAATTGTATAGTTTAAATAATTTGTGTTGGCAGTATGTATTCCAGTTTTGATTATGGGTACTTCCATTCATTTAGTGTGAAGTTTATTGGCAGTTTAAATTTTGAATTTCTATCTTTTGGACATTGCTCATCTTTCTGTGATTCAAGCAGAATGAAGTGGATGATGTTCCCCATCTTCTCCTTTCTTTTTATTACTTTGTTTTTCTTATTACTTTAATTTTCAAACAACATTACAATTTATAATAATGGTTGTTATAACTTGATTTATTTATATAAATTTTGCAAACTCGCAAATAATTCAGTATATTTGTTTCCGAATTGAATATTTTATCGACGGTCCAGGTCCACGATTAGGGACTTAATTCTGACTTGATATTGTTACACCTTGCTTTAGTTAACTTGTCCTTTTACTCTTACAAGGTGACTTTTACCGACGAAGGTATTTAATGTCCTGTTTGAAATACGAACGTCAGAAGTTAACTTACTTATGTTATATTGATTGTAATGTTCGAAATCTATAAATATTCCTGGTCCAATTCTATGGTTTTACTATTAATAAGCGTTGATCACAATTATAGCTTACGAAGCTTATAGTGTACTGACTGTAGCAACCGAATAATGTACTATTTTCTTCCTGCGTCTTGCGATAGTTTTCTTGGCTCATTAGGCGATCTTCTAGGAAATTCAGTCGGCAACAATACTGTCAATTGCTGATTATTACACTCATCATACATTGTTCATTATTGTGCTCGAGAATCTTCTAAAAATTTAAAAACGGGTGAAACATGCGCAATACACATTTACAAATGTACGTTACGTTCATTAACCTTAAACAAATGTTTAACAGTAAATCCATCACTTAATGGATAAATTTCAATGTAAAAGAAAAGGAGATCTGGTGAGTAAAATTGGCTCACAGAGCTGTTATTATCTTTGGGTTTATTATAGTGTTAATCCGGTCCTTGTTTTTGACAGTAGTAAATGAATCCAACGTTGTTTTTAGACTTAGATTTCATTATTTATTTACAGGATAACTCGATTGAAATAAATACAAATTTACCCAAAAGCACTTGAACTGAAATTAAAGAAGTTAATTTTATAAACAGAACAAAATAAAGCAGCTTTTCTTTACATCTTCGTTCGATTTAGTTTCCGGAATACTAATGAATCATCACCGAGTTACATTGAAGAAAACGCTATGTAATTAGTTAGGAACCAAAATGATGTAAGATGAGTAATGTAAAATAGCATTAATTTGCTATGTTTGAGTAATAACCTACTATTTGAAATAAAAATAATTTGTTTTTTCCTTCACTGAAGCGTTTTCATTTGTATAGATTACATACATTTTGTTATGTTAACCCTTTTATCATTAGTGTTTATCTAAAATTTAAAGAAAAACAATTAATACAGGAATATAACATGCAAATCAGGATATTGTTAATATTGAACTAAGAATAGAATTTAAAACACGTTGCGGCCCGGCATGGCCAAGCGCGTGAGACGCGCGACTCGTAATCTGAGGGTCGCGGGTTCGCGGCCACGTCGCGCTAAACATGCTCGCCCTCCCATCGTGAGGGCGTTATAATGTGACTGTCAATACCACTTTTCATTGGTAAAAGAGTAGCCCAAGAGTTGGCGGTGGGTAGTGATGACTAGCTGCCTTTCCTCTAGTCTTACCCTGCTAAATTCGGGACATCTAGCACAGATTGCCCTCGAGTAACTTTGTGCGAAATTCCAAAACAAACAAACACAAAAGAAACACGTTCCCTGTGTGGTTATTTATGAGTGTAAAATTTAAGTTCGAGCTCAGCTGTACGACATAGTCTTTTGGAACAATAGTGACCCAGTGAAGTAGTGAGGATTTGTTTTTATTAATTCATGTGATAAGTATTTATAAATGAAGAGAATTATGTAACAGTCTTCTCTGAGCAGATACAGATTTAGCTCTCTGCTCCATGCTTCTAGAGTGAGAATTAATTTGTTTTGTTTTAATTTTGCGAAAGCTACTCAATGGCTATCGAAACTAGTTGTTCCTAATTTTGCAGTGTAACACTAGAGGGAAGGAAGCTGGTCATCACCACACACTGCCAACTCTTGGGCTACTCTTACCAACGAATAGTAGGATTGACCATCACGTTATAGCGCCCCCACGGCCGAAAGGGCGAGAATGTTTGGTGTAACGGGAATTCGAATACGCGCCTTTCTGATTACGAGTCAGACGCCTTAACCCACCCGGCCATGCCAGCCCCTGAGAATTGGTAGTATGGCAACATTTGTGAAAGGTGAAGTACGGATCCGGTGGTATGCAAGACAAGCAAACTGTGAGAATAGTAGAAAAACTGTGTATGTCATGGCCTGGTGGTCAAGGCACTCATCTCCTAATCTGGTGTGACGGGGATTCGAACCCGCGACCGTCAAACATGCTCGCCCTTTCAGCCATTGGGATGTTATTATGCGACGGTAAATCTTAGTATTCTTTGATAAAAAAAAAAAAAAAAGTAGCCCAAGAGTTTGTGGGTGATGATAATTAGCTGCCTTCTCTCTAATCTTACATTGCTAAGTTAAAAACGATTAACGAAAATAGCCCATGTGTAGCTTTGCGCAAAATTTAAAAACAAAAATATCACGAAATTATTGTTTTCTGTTGAACCTCCTTCCATAACTTCCTAATGAGTCAGAATAATGTTGTAAGCCAATAAATCCTACAGCACCGCCATTGTAGTTACTGAATACCTTCAGATGCATCGCCAGGTATAACAAATAATTTGTCTAAGTTTCCATCAGTGTCTGTAGTTTTTAAAATCAATTACTAAATAGCTTTGATTAAAAGACATTTAAGTTGCTCTTAAATATTTCGACAAATCATCAAATATATATCTCAGGTTTCTTGTAATTAAGCGACTTACTGATATGTGCGTTAAGGTATCTGCTTACATTAGTTGGCAGGACGATATTTCATTAACCTCTCAGAAGCAAACGATAACTTTTACTTCTTTACAACAACAGGAACAACACTGAAAACCTAGGAGTGAATTACTTCTTTACAAGGGTGACTCTTTGATGTTGACCATTCTGTCTGTTAATACTTTTAAAAAGTTCCCGGAATGTCCTAAGCGTTGGGTTTGGACAAGAGTTCAGTTTATAAATGTTTGAAACTAGAGTCTGAAAGAGATTTATATATAAACTGCTACTCCAAAACTCTCGGCCTGGTATAACCAAGTGGTTAGGGCGCTCAATTCGCTGTTTAGAATCTTTGTTTAACCTCGTATGTTCGCTTATTCACCGTGAGGGAGCTATAATGTCATTATCAATCTCATTATTTGTCAGTAAAAGAGAAGTCGAAGAGTTGAAGGTGGACGGTGGTGACTAGATACATTTTCTAATCTTTCACTTCTAAATCATGAACGGCTAGCCCTGATACCCATGTGTAACTTTTAGCGAAATTCAAACAAATTTTATTGCCTCTTACAAAACATTTTTCATGAAAATTTTCTATTACAGGAAAAATTCACGATTAATACATAGTTTTATCTTGCGACATTTATTCCACAATTCTATAATTTCCATTCAGTCGATCACATTCTGCCGTTATTCTTGAGCCGCAGTGCAACATCTCTGTGTAACGATCATGGGTTCTAATTTGTCATTCTTTTATCCGGGTAATGCAACATCTCTATGTAACGATCATGGGTTCTAACTAATCATTTTGTTATCAATGGACTTGTTTTTTAAATTTGTTTTTATATTGACTTCCTTTAGTAATACTTTACTTTAATCATATTACATGATTTTTTCGTTAAAAGGATAATCTATTTCTGTCGTTGCATGCTTAAAAGCCATATTAAGCTGCTATTCATGGATGTCAACGGCAAATAACAATATATCTCAACCTGATTTAAAATACACAGAAATGGAACCAAACGTCGTTCAAAGTACTAGTCTCCAGGAAGATAAACCATTTCTTTTACTTTCTACTTACTGTCATTACCTCTACATGTTTCGTGAAAAGAACAATACCTCAGCACATACCAACAAAGAAAAAGTAGAAACCTTCAAACATCATTTACTAAACACATTTAAAACACACAGTGATACCGACATGAACAACTACTAGAACAATGAAATAAACAACCACGTAACATATAACAGAATTATATAAACCACACTTTCCAGTCAACATTAAAAACCAGCAACACTAACAAAACATATACCCACAATATCCAACGACTCACCAAAACAATCAAAAATACAAAAAACAAAGCACCAGGAAATGACGGAATACAAGCAATACTGTTCAAAAAAAGGCACTCCAAAGTTATTTGACTATCTATTAGCAATATTTAACTTACCGCTACATTCTGGATACACCCCAGTTTCTTGCAAGCAAGCTAATATTTTAATGTTCCACATAGAAGGAAAACCAGCCAATAAACCATACAACTATCGACCGATCAGTCTGGCCAGCTGTGTAGGCACAATTCTCGAAAGAATAATAAGCAATAAACTCTCCACATTTTTGGAGATCAATGCAAAATTACCAGAAGAACAAAACGGATTTAGAAAATATAGACAAACAACAGATCACTTAATTCGGTTAACTGAAACAATAATAAACAGCTTTAATAATAAAGAATGCACTGTTACCTGCTTCCTCGATATCAAGAAAACATTCGACACTGTATGGCACAATGGTCTTCGGTTCCGTATGTATGAAATGAAACTACCGCGAGGAATTATTCGCTGGTTATCAAACTTTTTGGAAAATAGAAAATGTAGAATAAACGTTGAGGGAACTTTCTCGGAGTTCTTCACTCCCGAAGCTGGAGTCCCTTTAGGAGGGATGATTAGCCCTATTCTCTTGATCATGTTTGCAAGTGATATGCCACTAAAAAACCCAAACCATGGATACGCATCTCGGTTCGCTGATGATGCAGCAATTTGGAAAAATGCCCCTACACCAGAAATAGCAGCCACTAACTTATAACCACAACTAAATAGATTATGTGAATATTGTGAAAAATATAGAAACAAAATAAATGCAGCGAAGACGCAACTAGTAATATTTTCAAAATCCACGAAATATCAAAAAGTTCAACCCCAAATCTACATAAATGGGGAACGCCTCCAGACTGTTACATCTGGAACATTTTTTTAGGATTAACATATGATTCAAAGCTTACATTGATACAACATGTAAATAACATAAAATTTAATTTGTTGGAATAAATATTATTAAAATTACAGACAAAGTGTATAAAAGTATTACCAAAAAAGGATAAAAACAATTGTGGATCACACTTCCATGAAAATAGTATGTAAATTGGGCATTTAAATAGAAAATATTTTAGTTTACATACTATTTAAAGGTTTACAGTTTCTGTAATTTTTTTTATTAGACATTGAAAATATATTTGTATGCAATGGACAGACATCCATATTCACAAATAATGTTATCCTACTAGTAAAATATGTGAAAATTTGAAATATATAGAGTTGACATTTCAAGTTAGTGTTAAACTGATAATATTTGAATTCATGTTTGGATATTTGTAAACAATTTTCAGTCTGTGTATAGTAACAGAAATACATTATTAGCTTGGTGAATAAGTATGATTTGTATAGAGCTCTCTGAAGCTCAGTGATAGAAAATTGGCTCAGCTGAGTGCAAATATAACTGATAGCTGTGAGTTTTTACAAATAATGTTATTGTAAGGTTTATAGTGTTATATTTAGTGAACAACAACAAAATAAAAATCAAACTTCTTCAAAGTCTTTGTATATAATTATTATTTAAGTATTGTGTAAGAGATTTAACACTAAACTTAAAACTGAGTAACAGTATGTGCTAGTGAACAAATTATATGTTGTGTCTTTTTGTGTAAGTATTAAAATTCGTGGGTGGATTGAAAGTAAATAAAATAGTAGTCATATTTTAGTGTCTTTATTTTTTCTTTCGGGTGAATAAAAAGTATTTTTTGAGAAAATGTAATGGAAAAATAACACTTTCTATTTAACATATATTAATTAGAACATAACTTACTATTTTATAACTTTTGATCTACACATACATTTTGAGCTACAAAATCTTTGAAAATGTTTATAAAAAAACTTATTCTACAAGTACTTGTATTGAGCTGTACCTCATGTTTAAATGTTTTAATGCTGTGTTTTTAGGTAATTATCCAGATAAGTCATGATTCTAGCCTGTCTAAAGGTTCATGTTGGATAATACACTCCTTTCTTACATGTAATGAAGCAGAATTTTGTATTACATCAGTGGTGTTGTGCCATGATTATCTGCACAAACTTCAACAAGCTGGGCACTGTCTATGTGGATTGAACCATCTGTCAAGATTCTATGATTTTGAGCATATGTTTGGACACTCTTGTAAGTGGAATATAAGTTAATTTCCTTAGTTTTAAGTATCTGCTTAGATTCATTTAACTTTGAAAAATTTCAAATATTTCAAGTAACTTGTCATTCAATTTGTTGAAAAAGATGTTTGGTACCATTCAGCAAAATGAATAGTGATCTATACCAAAATTTTCATGTTAGTCACATACCACACTGAGTTATTTCTTGAGTCATGGAAGTTTTAAGTTGTCTTTATTAATAATTAAGAACAGCAGGTGAAAGTAATTTTCTTCAGTTTAAATTATTTAAGTTTATAATAAGATTAAATAGGAACTGAGATTGTCTTTCTGCATATATATTTTAATTTATAATACATTTTCATATTCCTGTCTTTTAATAACAAGTGAATGTTGTTTCTGACTGTGTGGTGTAGATGGTAATGTATAATTAACAACAAAAGGATATAAACATTGTTTAATGAAATTTAGTCAACTTATTCTAACTTTGGAAGTGAGGAAAGCTGTAGAATACCAGTAAATAAAAGGCTGTTACTGATGGAGTTTTGACAAGCCATAGTTTCAGCTTAGATTATTGATACATAGATCAAACTGAAAGAAACTTAATTTAGAATTAGAATGAATAAACATAAGTAAAATGTTGGGAAGAAAGAAAGGTAATTACTACATTATGTAAACATCCATATCATATCACTTTTATCATTCATTGGAAAAAAACTGTTATTTTTGATCAACTGAATGAAATAACTGGAAATATCAGGTAATCTATGAAAGTAATTATAAATAAAGATAAAGGGTTGGCAAGTCAACCAAGTAGCTTGTAATACAAATTTGGAAACTATATAGTTTTAATTTCATAGTTTTACAAGACATTTAAAAATGTCTTCAATTTTCCATTGTTTCAGAATTGTGATATTTTCACTTTAAGTAATTCCTCTATTTACTGAGCACTTCTCCAAGAAGTACAAAATTTAACGTAAGTTGCTCACAATAATATTATTATTCAGATAAAGTACAATTTTTTGTAACCTTCAATGTTATTTGGTTACCCAGTGACAAACTAGAAAATCAAGCCCCTTTAGCCCACACCCACACATTACATTTTCTCTTTCACAAGTTTACAATATTCAGTTCTATTTGATATTTAAAACTATATTTATAACCAATAGAAATCCAAATATCTAATCTAACGCACTGCATATTACGTTACATTGTTTTCTGTACATCACTTTGTCCATTTTGCTTCCAGTGTAAATTTTATTCCCACAGGAAACACATTGGCAAATTTAGCTTAATTTTAATTGGGTCTTATTAAATAGAAAGAAAGCGTTAAAATTTTTGGTAGTCCTCGCACAATGTGTGCTTTTAGCATGTTATTTTGTATTCTTTGTTGTATTTTTAATTAACTAACAATCATTTAGTGCAGTAATACCAGTATAATAATAGTTAGTTTTAATTGAGAGTTGATAAAAAAATACCCAGGTAAGTACTATAATTCTAGTTTTTCCTGTGTATTATTTATTATTCTAAAGGTAAATAAAATATAAGATTTAGATTAGGTTAAGTAAACAAAAAAACAACACTTTCATGTGGTATGCTTATTAGTAACTTGAAACAAGTTCATTATATAATTTCTTAGGGTAATGTAAGCTACTTGTTTGCAAAGTGTTTTACAACTTGTGGGATTATTAGTTAGACACAGTTCATAGAACTATAAAATTTAAACATAAATATACATATATTGTTAAGTGCTTAAAACTATTTGATAAACAAATGTGTCATGAAGTCATTCCAGAAAATAAAAAGGATATGTTTTCATAGTAAGCGATGTGTTGAGTAAGAATAGGGAAAATAACATAATACGTAAAGTTTTACTGGAAAACACACATTGAAATTCCAATGCAATTACCTACCCATTTACACAGTTATAGCTATTTTTTCTTATTTCCTTCTATTGCACAGATTAGCACTTGCTACAAATTTGAATTACTATCTAATTACACATGTGTGCCACGTGACTCAGTTGTGTTTAAGTGTGTAAATTATCATTCAACAACCCTCCACCAATAGGAGTGTAACACATCCTCCAATTGCAGTTGATTCCCTCTGTGCAATAAACTCAGTTTTCACTTTTTGATCTAACATGACAATGTCAGACATTTTTATTTGAAAGTATGTTACTTGGTGGGCTTCCTTGAAGTCCCATTTCGTATCGGGTAGATTGCACAGTTCCCTTACTTTTCATTGGCTCAGCTCTCTTTCATCTCCTTCACCAGTTTCTTTTCTCTTGACCATGTCAACATGTTATGCTGTTGTTCACTGATACCTTGTATGATGTCTCCAATTCTGGTAAGTACTCATTGGATTCAGATTCCGCTGGAGCCAGGTTTTCTTATATTTCAGAAGTGTGGGAGACTGTTATCACTAATCTATGGATTATTTGCATTTTGCGAGAATGATTAAACCTCCTTTTTTCCACATTTCTCACCTAATACCCTATTCTAATTTTTTCCCCCTATCAAGATCCCATTTTCTACTAACATCTCACGTAAGCAGTTCAAGACCTTCTCATCAAAGGTCATCAAACAGTTTTGTCTTGTGCTTTCAGAATTCTATTCTTGAATTTGTCACTCCCAGAAAGACTGACTATTGGTGTCCTGTTTTCAGTTTCTTCCATCTCAATTTCTTCCTTGATGTTTCTTGACCTACCGTAGAACTCTTTCTCTGAGATTGGCCTTTTCACAGGGCTTTGGATGACAATATTAGACTTGTCTCATGTTTAACTTTACATCTTATTGCTCAAGTATCACCACGTTTTTCTGTTTCATCCACTGTGATTGGGTTTATTAATTTCAAGCTCTTCCTCTTGGACATACATCAACACTATGGTTTAGTCAGGCAGTGTGGTTGTTTGCCTAATTCATTCATTCTTTTTGGCTCAATTTTTATCATTTTATGTAGGATCAGCATTTTCTCTTTCCATCTTCACATAGTCTTCCTCACACACTGAATTCCTTTTCAGAGACGTTGCTGTGGTGTGAGTGGGTTTATCAGGGTGGAGAAGTCTGCTATTCACCCCGATCAATTTCTTCTTTATCTAGGGGTACTTGATTAATAATTTATATATTAGTTGAGTCTTGCCTTTTCATCTTTGTCTGCAGTTGATGGAGGTTTCATTTCAGTTGGCACTATCAGCATCTTTTCTCCTTGCAGTGGAGGTTTTGTTTCTTCCAGGGACTTTGGCATCACTGGAGGCTCTTATCTGTCTAGGCCATGTCCATATGCTTTCCTTCTAGTTGGTACTATAAGTTCATTGGCACCTCATCACCTACCCTTTGGATTTTCAGATATTCCTTTCTCTTTCCTTCAGTTGAACATTCTTTGGTGGTTGGAAAGGAAAAACATAACAGTGATGGTACCTATTCTTTGTACCTATCTGATTGGGCATGTCTTTACAGATGTGTCAATATTAAGATGGAGTGCATATTGCATTAAACAGGAGTTCTTGGGCCATTGATCTTGAGAGAAATTATATCTTTATATTAACCTCTTGATACTTCTTGCTGTTTATCAGGAAGTGGTTTATTTGCTTTGTAATCTCTGGGACATGACACTTGCAAAGCATTCCATCAACATATTTGTTGTCAAACACTACCATCTCGATGTGGATTCATGTATGTTGTGAGGGAACTTCCCAGAGAAGGTTCTGTTCTTTCAGTTTACCTCTTCTTGGATCTGAACATCCACCCACGTGTTTGTCTTACTTGAACCTGTGAAGGGGTGACCTGGTTGTTGAGGGGTCAACTACAAACATGTCACTTTGGCCCTGAATTCCTGTAGATGGGCAGCCTTGGAATGGCTCTCCTTGGGTCATTTGGCTTGTCCACTTGGACGAGGGTCAACCAAGTACCAATGTTGGTTGTTTTCAACAAGTGTTGAAGCCATTGTATGTATCTGATGCAGGTGTTTGGGTATAGTGCTCATGAAATTCTGGCATTGCTGAACTGTCCTTGTTTGACATTGTAGTACATCCACTCGTAGAGCTTTGGAGGGTCGGGGTCAGTGGGCATCGAAATATTCCTTTTTTATTATGGATCCTCCAAATAAAAACTCAAATGAAAGAGTGAAAAAGTGTGTATGTAAACTGCCATGTCTTGAAGATTCTGAACAGCATTCTTAAACATCTGTAACACCTATTGTACCTCATTTTCTAAAACTACAAACTTTCAGACAAACTCTTTAGGCAGATATTTCCATTTTTTGTTTAGAATGGACTAGAGGGACTTGCTGGCTCTCTAAAGTAGGTAAAAAAAGCTTCATTCTGGGGCTGCGTTGGTGAAAACATTCACATCTCAACACAGTGAGCTCTTGAATTCAAAGGCAATTGGGGAATGTACCTATTGAGGTTACTCCTTATGCTACTTTGAATTCATCACGAGGAGGTATTATTGAGAAGAATTTGAAGAACGTCAGATTCTTGCTGGTTTCTCTATTCAAGGAGTTCCTGCAGTGAGGCACATCTCCACTTCAAAGATGGAGTTACACTGCTGACAGATATCCTCGTTTTGACATTTGCATCACCATGTGCACTTGTCACCATCAAGGCAGGTTATCTTAATTGCAGGGTATAGCCATATATTCCAAATCCTCTCCAATATTTTTAATATTTCTATACATAATAAACACATCAGCAACTCTAACAACCTGATCAACAGGTTCACTCTGTGTATACATAAAGAACATTAACAATGAGTTTTTTAATACTCCAATTTTATTCAATGTACTACTTAAGTCCAACCACACTTATTTTGATTCTGACAAAACATGTTTATTTTCCAGGTATCTATCACAGAGACGAGATCAACTTGGTGATAATTACAGGTCTGCAGCTCTGGAGCTGATGATGGAGGTAGCAGTGAGTGTTTCTCAGACCTTATTGTTAAAATAAGACCAAAAGTCTTTGTTGCATATTATTTTATAATCAAGTTGTGTATGTGTAAAGATGTACCCTGGTTGTAAAAAACGTCTTCCTTGTTTTCAAAAATAATTATTATTACAGTGAAAATTTTGTGTGAGTACATGTGGTATAACAAGTGTATGAGATTTTTCAATAAAATAAGATCCATATTCATCTGTCCAACTTTCGTGTGTGAAAGGCTTACTATACAGGGTAAATATATATTTGTACCTATTGAATATACCTCATAGTCCGAGGTAGAAAAAAGTTTTTAAAAATGATTCATAAATCCCTAAACCCAAACTTTGGTGCACATTCTGCCACAACTATTTTTATAATGCCCTAAAAATTATCACCATAACTTAAGATTTTCATTCTATATATATAGAATATGGATAATATCGTGTGGATTAGTTTTCAGCCAAAAAGACACAAATTTTATTGGTTGCTGTTAACATCCAAAGAGTAATTTGGAATTTTTAGCCAGATGCTGGTTGTGTAAGCTTGGGTTTAATGAATTAATTTATGGAACATAAATGTGTTTTCTTGTAGATTTTGTAACTAAATATGCGTAGTTCTAGTAGAGTGAAAGTTTTTCAAACTGACCACAACATTCAATATTTATCTGTAGTCCTGACCACTGAGTTTGCATAAGTTTTTCACATCACCTTCCACCTAAAGTTTCTTTTAAATAAAACTACAACAAACTTGTACTACCTTCTGATTACTGATTTTGTTTTATTTCTAATAAAATTAAGTTGTAAATTACAAAACAAGATTGTTGGTTTCTATACTCATCATTAAATGAATAAAAATTTATACAGAACAGGTAGGTGAGCCAGTAACACGGCTACAAATAGTCAACTGAGTTTGACCATAAAGACAGCTATTGTGTGTGGATAGAAAAGCATATTAATTAAAAGTATGTTAAAACTGCAGGATAGTTATCTTGACTTGAGTCCAGCTCCATCAGTGACATCATCCTTAACCAATAACTTCAATGGAGAACTGACAATCTTCTCGAATGTTTACAACTACGTCAACAAGTACATCAACTTCTCCAAATCCACCAAAGCAAATATGTCCTCCAACATCTTTCTCTTCATCCAAAATAGGGTTAGGGCAGATAAGGATTCATCAAATTCATAGAAAGTGCCAGTAGTTTTATCATCATCATCATCACTGAAACAAACCTCAACCATGAAGAAAGCTGGGAACCCACTTAATTTAAGTGGACCTGATCTGAAAACATCAAACAGTTTGGCAGGAACATTTACTTCTGTAAAAAAACGTAAGGTTTGATTGTTTAGATTTTTTTTATAATTTTAAAATCAGAGTGCATGTATTTTTGCTGTTTAATGTCTTCCAACATGCTTAGTCACAATAGAATTTCCAGTTCTGGTTCCCAGTCAGATGGATTTATGTTTGAGAAACCTAGGATTAATTATAAATAAAAATATTATTAACATCAGTGCAAAGAAAGAAAATATAGTAGCCCCTAAGTAGACATGTTTAGTTGCTGAAAAACCATGCAAATGAAAAATTATGTACAAGATGGACATTAATTATATTTAATGAAAACCTAGTTTTACAGACTCTTTGATCTGGTGAACCAGTTTGTGGTGAATCTGTTGACACAGTATCTACTTTTACAGACCCCTTAATTTAGTGAACCAGTTTGTGCTGTCTGCTCACACACTAAAATATTACATGAAGCATGTGGTGCTTTTTCCTCTCATAAGTATACTAATAAGATACAACTGATACACTTTCTGGTGTTTACATATGCTACGTTAAGCACAAACAGGAGAATTCTCTAGGTAGTTAGTACTCTTTGTTTATAATGCTATTACTATCAAAACTGTTTTCATTGGGCATGTATTTCTAGTATTATGTAATCTGATACAATGTTTGTTAGTAGTTGTACTCAGTTTATTTACACATACTATTACAACCGAAATAATGTACGTGGCACAGTTGGTGCTTAGAAGTCTTATGGACACATACATGTATGACTGACGTAAGACAATTTTAAAATGCTCATTTGTCAGCTTAATACAAACAAATAATTAATATTAGACTTAATATTAGTTTCATTTTCTTTTGGATTTAATTTTGTGTGAAATCTGCTGTTGTTAATAGAAATTTATTTTAGTGAAATAACTGAATTAATCGGATCTGGTGTTTAATACATTTTTAGGAATATACATCTGGATTAAAGTTTGTTGTTTATTTTAATATTTAGGAAGTAGCAATTTCTCCTGAGCCTATTTGATGTTTAAACCATCTTGGGTGTTGACATTGCTGTAGAAAACCACGACTACACTTCAGAACATGAAGTTCTTTCAGCTTTACTATTGTTTTTTCGTGAGGTTTAGAGAATATCTGACCTTTACTTTTAGAAACTCTTATCTCTACAGCTATTTATATGTAAGAAGTGTCCTAGTGTGTACACATAAATTGATTTCTTTATCAGATTTCTATTTAAGTTCTATGTTGATGCAAATTTTTGTAAAGAAAGTATCTTCATACTATAAAATAGACATTTTTTACTTGAATGTTTTGAATTATAAAAATAAGATGTGTGGAAATTCATAAATTGTAGATAGATAATCATTTTTGTTTGAAGGAAAAATCTAATTTTTTTAACTTACTTAAAATGTGAGAAGTAAACACATGTATTAGACATTTATAATGTTCAACTTAGGACATGTTTCAATGTTTTGAGACCCAAACAAAGAATAATGTGTATGTATATATATTTTTAAGAATAAAAGTTTCTAAATGTTGGTTTAGAATTATTTAATTTTTCCATTATCAGCTTAAAATGTGAGTGTTTTGTAACTAGAAAATTTTGGTTTTATATCTAGTAAATTAGAAAACAAAATATGTTCCTAAATTAACATTAGTTGTTGGAAGTCAAAGGTGAGGTTCGAAATGATGCAAATAACCCATGTGTAACAGATGAAACACGAACAGTTATTATGGGTCTTGTATTTTGGAAAAAAACCAGGTTCAGTGTTACTACAATAATCACTGTGGAACTAAGCAGATGTATAATATCCTATAGGTAACTGGATTTGTGTTAAAACATACCTTGTTTGGGAGTCTTATATAAAGACAGGTCTCTTGGCCAAGTGATATCAGCACACTGAGTATTTTCACAGTTTCATTGTGTAGTGTTACTGTGAATGAAATATTGCAGTATCAGTTTTCACATTATTTAATAAAACAAAACTTTACGAAGAGTGACATAGTGACTGAATTACATACTGAATGCCTTTAAGTTTTATCAGGCTGACTGAAATGGAAGTGTTTATTAGAAATGAACTGTATATTGTTGATTCATATAATTAAAAAGAAGAAACAATGTCTTGGTCGAAAAGTAATTTACTTTATGTTTGTCAACGAGTGGTCACTACATATTTTATTAGGCTAGTGAATAGATAGATGATCACGTACAAACAACGGATGTGATAAACAACACTAGCCTCTTTGTTTTTTAACATTATTACGAGAAGCTTCTTTCAGAGATTAAGTTTTATATACTGCAGTGTTTGCGAATATAAAAATATGAGGTAAATGGTATTTTTATGAAACTTGGCTGAAGAACTTATAATCTAGTGGAATAATAAGTGTACTGAAGCAAATTATGTTTCTGATGTAACTGTGAAAAAAAATTGTTGGCTCTCGTTCAGGTACCAAGCGCAAGTTTCTCCTACGGTTCTATCAGAGCTGACGTTTGTAGATACGTCTAAGTATGCAAATATGGAATTGATTCATGTGTATTAACTTATTATTTTCATCTCTTGAAGAAGGAGACTGTTTGAAGTTAATTGCTATATAAATATTCCGTTTGGAAACATGTAATCATTTCTACGAGAAAGAACGTTTAAAGTCGTTAAATATATAAGTTCCTGAATTTAAAGATAGAAAGTTTTCAAATGGTCACGAAATTACAGCATGTGAGACTCGGAGAATATCAGAAAATGTGATAAAATTTGTTTTTGCTTTTATTTCGGATTTGATATTACAAATCCAATTAATTCTGATAAAATACGACTATTAAATCCGAATAGTTGTATTGACATTTTAAGGCACCCACGACTGAAAGGGCGAGCATGTTTGTTGCGACGGGGATGTAAACCCGCGACATATCGAGTCGTACGTCTAAACCGACTTGGCCATGCCGGACATTACGCAAAGCTTCTCGTGGGCCATCTGCGCTAGCCGCCCCTAATTTTGCAGTGTAAGACAAGAGGGAAGGCACCTTGTCATCACCACCCACCGCTAACTCTTAGGCTACTCTTTTACTAATGAATACTGGGACAGTCTGTCAAATTATAACGCTCTCACGGCTGAAAGGTCGAGCATATTTGGTGTGACGGGGCTTCGAACATGCGAACCTCAGAGTACGAATCGAGTGCCTTAACCACCTGACGACGCCGAACCTAGATAAAAGGCAGTTAGTCAACACTAACAACTTTTGGGCTACCCTTTTTTAACTAAACACTGGGGCTTGACCAACAAACTTACAAAACATTCCTTAGTGGTACAGCAGAATGACTGTTGGCTTACAACGCAATAAAACTTGGTTTCTATATTCGTGGTTGGCAGATCACAGACAGCCCGTTGTTTAGCTTTGTATTTCAAAACAAATACATTCATGGCCCTTGACCGCGTTTTTTTTCCATTTTTTTAGGTAACGAGATGCGATCATTGGACCTGTTCATCTACAGTCGAGTATATTTAGCTTGGGTCATGACCTCCCCTATTCTTAATTAATGGAATAGGTAGAACAGCTGTCACCTTTATAACGCTTACACTTTTACTAATGTAGATTGTGCTCAACTTTATATAGTTAGCTTGAACTTTGTACTTCTCGGTATGCAGACTAGAACGCTAATAACTACGCTTCGCCCATATACCCAGAAACTTATTTACTATTACCATCACGAATTTTTATTAACACTGTGTATAAAATTATCGATACATGAGATTGAATAAGTTATATTAATAGCCACAATCCAATAACAACCGATATAAAGTTGAGGAAGAACAGAATGTTTTCATTACTACATGTAATTTATAGTACAATGTAGTGTGATGCCACCTAATATGGATCATCTTACTGACGTGATCAGGGTGCGAAGGTAGAAGCAATGCATGGTCAGGTTGTTAGAGTGCTTGATTCGTAACCTTCGGGCTGCGGGTTTGAACACCCGTCCAACTAAACATGCTCGTCCTTTGAGCCTTGGAGATATCATAATGTTATAGTCAGTCCCACTATTTGTTATTAAAGGAGGAGTCCACATCTTCTCGTTGAGGAGTGATGACAAGTTTCCTTCACTGATAAATTAAGGACTGTTAACACACATAGTTCTCGTGTGGCTTCAGACGAAATTCAAACTAAACCAAGTGAATGTTATGTGAAATGTTTAATATTTTTTGTAGATTGCGAAAGAGGTTTTCTATCACCTTTTAAAATGAGAAATTTCAATAGCGCTAATAATTCATTTATTACATCACGGTGATTGGTTATTAGTTGCAATCTAACATAACACGATGATTGGTTATAAATATTAGCGTCAATTTCACACAACACGGTGATTGGTGGTAAATATTGCAGTTGATGTCACAAGTGACTTGACTGGGTGTGAATATTAATTCTTTTGGGTGAAGATCATGAGAAGCCGTGTGTATTTTTGGAGTAGCTGGATTCATTGATGATGAGTATATTGGTAGATTCCCAGCAGGACTCGGATATATTAAGTTGAGTTGAAATATCTCATTGTCTTCTCTTCTGCAGAAGATTTAACTTTTGTAAGTGTTCGTTTTCAAGTTTTGTGTTTCTGTTTCAATGATTATTTTATTATACAGCTAGTGAACATCAAACAATGGTTCATCTTTGCTTTGTTTGAAAAACTACTGCATGGTTACCTGAGCTAGCTGTCCCTAATTTAGACGTAATATACTATTACTAATTTATATGCAACAGACTAGGGCATTGGTTCCCAAACGACAAGTCCCAGACAGATACTGGTTGTTGAATTAATTTTCAACCGTTCGCAGCGTGTCTTGGCTCTTGATTGTTTGTTTTGAATTTCACGCAAAGCTACACGAGGGCTTTCCGTATTAGCTATCCCTAATTTAACAGTGAAAGAGTAGAAAGTAAGCACAGTCAACTCTTTGGCTACACTACGAATAGTGGTATTGACTGTAAATTATAACCTTCAAACGGATGAAGAAGCAATCATATTAAGGGCATTCGCAGTTTGGTTGGGAACTTGGGACTCTGATTCTGGTAGCACAACGAAGATTTTTTTTTATCAATATATTATGTTAAATTTAAAAAACCGAATCACTTTTAGTCTATCTCCTTATTACTTTAATTATTTTTTTAATCCTAGAATAACCACTGGTATTTAGGCTTAACGAAAGCTGTGGGGTATTTCGTGCTATCATTATTGTAATGTTTATTATGTTAATTAAAGAATAAAAACCGAATTAGTTTTAGTCTATCTCCTTATTACTTTAACTATTTTTTGAACCAGTATAATCACCATGGTATTTAAGCTTAGCGAAAGCTGCCGTTTATTTCGCGCTTTTACCAATGTGACCTTTATAATGTTAAACAAATCGAAATATTTAAATATAAGTAAATAGTCAGTGTCTTTGTCATAATTCCAATTTACATTTATTGTGTAAGAGTGAAATGTGTGGGACGAAAAGTACACTGACACAGCTATTCCCATAAAATTTGCAAATAAGATTTCTGTATACAGTCATTTTAAGAAGGTATATCAACGTTGAACATCAATATTTACATAATAACAGTATGAGTTTCTGTTTGTCCATTTAATAACTCGAAAAACTTATCAGCGTTCAGTGTAGCTTCATTACGGCTTCGTGCAAAGCAGCATGGGAAGTCCAAACGAGACCAGTTATACTGTGGTATTGAAGATTATATATAACAGTGTTTAGAGATCGTTTGTAAAGAAGTGTTCTTAGTTTCAAATCAAAAAGTTACCATGGTTGAGAAGAACCAGACTACAAAAGAGGACAAACAGTTTGATAATCATGGGCTCTTTGTCCAACGATTACTTTTGGTAGTAACAAGTCTGGCTTCTTTGTCGTGCTGTGTTTACTACTATGGAGCTTTCCTACAGCAGTACTTTACTTATCCTGTGGTCCTGAATGTTAAGGTAAACAACAGTGGAATTATGTTGTTTCCAGGGGTAACGATATGTAACAAACATAGGTAAGTTTGGTTTATGTATTGTGTGTATGTGACACAGGACTAATAACAGGATTTCTCATACACTTGTCTGCTACAGGCTATTTCTGAGACGATTCTTTGTTTTATACAAGTTACGATTAAGCAGAGTTTATTTTAACAGCTATTGTTTATTGAAAATGACATTTATAGTTGGCACTATTTATTTCTGATGGAAGCAGACCAGGTTTAAATATTTACACTGTAATGAATACACACCTCTTGCTCTTTATGAACACATTAATTTAATAAGTCGATCAAGATCATTATTCCAGGTGTTTTCGGACGTAATCCCATTAATATCTCAGATGGCTCAGACAGCTTAGAAGATTTATGTTAGTACCAACTCCATATATGCATGAATACATATATATTAACCCAATAACGCAAAATAATATGATAAATTACTGTAATAAATATAATAAATGTGTATATATATACTAAATTTGATAAGCAATACTGTAAATAAAAGTAACGGTAAGAAAATAATATTGTGTGCTTTACATTCCTGAAAATATAAAACCATATGTTAGCTTCATTAAATCCCAATACAACCAAAACCGTACTCATTCCTGCTTGACCTCCAGTGACTAATGAAGCAATTACAGCTACGTGGCTTTAGAGTATCTAAATATCCGAGATAAATTAGTGCAGGTCTGGCATGGTCTTCAGAGGCGCCTGACTCGCAATATCAGAGTCGCAGGTTCGAATCCTTGTTACACCAAACATACTCGCTTTTTCAGCCATGGTGATGTTATAATGTACTGTCAAACCCACTATTCGTTGGTAAAAGAGTAACCCAAACGTTGGTGGTAGTTGGCGATGTCGAACCGCTATATTAGAAAAGGTTAACGCACATAGCTTTCGAGTAGCTTTGCGCGAAATTCAAAATAAACAAAGAAATTGGTGCCAGACGTGTTGCTAGCAGGGTGGTTTTCAAAGTTCGAGTAAAGAAGTCAATGTTTGTAAAGTAATGATAGATAACAAATTATATGAAGTAAATACCAAATCGTAAAATAAATAGCAAATAATATTAGCAATGTAATCAGAATAATCAAGTAAGAAGTAAAAACTTAAATTTACTCTGAGGTATGTATAACGTAACAGTTTTATCTTTGGCAATCCCATGATCATGTACAGAGCAGTTAGCCGGAAATAATCGGTAAAGTTAAACCTTAAAAAAAGATGAAATATCGATAAACTAAATTAATAAAGCAACGTTAAATCACGTGGGCAAAAGTAATGGTGACTAATGCGGCCGATTGTCAACATAAAATAGTGTGTAAAAATACAATAGTTTGAAAGATGTAGTGATAGTTTTGTACGCCCGCCAACCTTTAATCTGGACATTAGGATATTACATATCGCCATCACTTGGACTACGAGTTATCAACAAAAAAGCAGAATTGACTGATATCTTTTAACACAAAGGAAGAATATGTTCATGAAGAGTTTCGAACCCGTAAAAAATATATTGAGAATCGATATTCATAACTACTAGGACATGTTAGGCCTAAATTTCGAAGAAGAAACTTCGTTTATGACGAACGGGAGTGAGTTTGAGCTCTGCATTACAATTTCAGATAAGTATTTAATACAATAACAAATAATCAGTAACCAATAAATAACGTAAGATGAATGATTTAGAACAGAACTGTTTAAATGGGAAGTACATAATTTCAAAAAAAGGGCTTTTTTAAGTTTTGTACTTTAACGGTTTTGTTTTTTGTTTTTCAATTTCTCACGAAGCTACACGAGGGCTATCTACGCGAGATATCCATAATTTAGCAGTGTAAGACTAGAGGGAAGGCAGCTAGTTATCGCCAATTCTTGGGCTACTCTGTACCAACGAATAATGGGATTGACCCCTGTTACATTAAAACGCTTCCACGGCTGAAAGGGCGAACACGTTTGATGTGACGAGGATTTGATTCCTCAACTCTCGGATCACAAGTCAATCGTCCTAACCAACTGGCCATGCCAGGCTTGTTTGTAGAGATAAGAGTTTGTTTTATTTCTTGTGTACCAGAATGAAACCTTATTGTTAAGTAACCAAAGTTTCGTGTTAAAACCTTTGACAATTTGGTATAATAATAACTACCATTTCGTCCTTCAGCGGATCAATGTTTCTGAGATTTCTGAATAAAAATGAACGGATTCTAATAAATATTAACTTACAACCGAATGTTTACCGAGTTATATGAATGTGTGGTCAAGTAAGTACATATAACTTTTTGGGAAACAGTTAAATCATCTTAGAAACCCGTGTTTTTCCTGACACAAAGCACCAATTTCTGAAAATTAACAAAAAATCTCAAATTGCTGACGAAAGAGTCGATTTTTTATCTTTTAATTTTATTACTACGTGGTCTGGTCTTATTTCTTTGAACTTAAGCACAAACTGCACAACGGGCTATCTATACTCTGGTCACCACGAGTACCTAAATCCAGATTTTAGTGTTAGAAGCATTCAGACTCTGTGAAGCAAATGAAAAGCGAATATGCCGACGTCTGAATACATATATTCCGACAACAGTTTAGAATATGTTGTTAATATGTTATACCTTTTACTAGATAACATAAAAATATGAAAGACTTGTTTGTTTTTAGAACGCGCTCGACAAGATCTGTTCAAATATGATCTCAAATCATAATTTTAACACCCGAACACTTCTTGATTTTAGGTACATTTTATCATGAAATGTGTGGCGCACCTGCAGTAGTTACTCATGTCTTCTTATTACAATTACCCAACAGAATGATCAAACAAGTTCATCTGCAATAATTTGAAGTAAAAGTGAAACTCGTAATAATATAAACCACTTGGTTTTGTCCATCTTTCATAAACACACATGTATATATAACAGTATTCTTACTGGGGTTGTTTCTTATTCTTACTACAACATACGTTATTTTAATGTATATATGTATACATATATAGTATAGTAAAAGATGTCCATACAGAGATTGTTTCTTGTTTTTGGATTAGAATAAACAAACAAAAATTACGAAAACTGTGCTTCTCTGAAGATGGTGTAAGAGATAAGTCACTGTTGAGAGCCTGTGATACCATAATGGATGATTTTGACTTGAACAACTTGCACTACACTAACTCAGATTACCAAGGATTTGTTTCGGTAAGCAATACATTTTTGATTGGGATTATTGAATTAAACAGATTAAAAATGTACAATTACGACGAAAAGCACAACCAAGTTTCTGTCATATTATAGATAGTGGCGAATATTGAACATTATAGACAATGTATATATGTGGTTGTTTGGTCAGCCCCGCTCCTTGTTCGTCACGTGCCCCCGAAACAACGACGACAATACAACAGTCCAGAAGAACCAGGACATTGTTAATAAGGTAGAATGGAAATCAGCACATCTCTTCATGAAATTCTTGCGAAATGTTTATACGAAGTCTCTGACTGTTATAGCACGTAAGTAGAATTTTATTACCTAAGTTTGGTTTCTTGTATTTACCTTAACCTCACTGAATAGTTTACCTTCTAGATTTTGCAGCGCTTTGTAGTCGTGAGTGTAATAAACGATTCAATCGTTAACGGGGGTTCGGCCAGGCTCGGCATAGCGAGGTGAGATTGGCACTCGACTCGTAATCCGAGGGTCGCGGGTTTGAATACCTGTCACACTAAACATGCTAGCTCTTTCAACCGTGATTGCATTATAAGGCATGGTCAATCCCACTATTCGTTGGTAAAAGAGTAGCCCGAACGTTGGCGTTGGTGGTGATGACTCCTCTCGTCTTACACTGCTAAATAAGCAGATATCCCTCGTGTAGGTTAGAGCAAAATTAAAAAACAAACAAACAACTCGTTAGCCGGATTAATAATATAACTCCAAATCTGGATCGTTAGCCGGATTGATAATTTAATTCCAAATTTGGATTATAAAACAATAACCCCTTTTCTGCCACACAATTGAATGTAACTAAGTGAACCGGTTCTTGACACAGATTGCTGCACATAAATAAGTTACCTTCACGAATGTTGCACAAAGCTACCCAAACTGTTTCTGGCCCTAATAAAGAAGTGACTAAAAAGAAGAAAGAAAGCGAGTCAAAACGACCAATCGCCAACTCTTTGACTGTTATTTACAAAAGAAAATTTGGAATGGGAGTCCATAATAATGCAGAAAAGTGGATATATGGTAACACATTATCTCATTTTTTTCATGCAACACATATTTAAATATACTTGGTGGCTGTTTATTGAAGAAACCTAAGACAACTTTATCTTTAAAATCGAAGAATAAGTTACAGTTGATAAATACACATGAAATTTTGAGAGTTTTTAATGTATCTATATATTTTGTCATTGTGAAAATTTTAAATCTTGGTAAAAAGGAAGTGCAAAGTTCAGCTTATTATTCTGTTTACACGTGGCTCAGTGGTCAACTCAGGTACCGATCAAGTTCTTAACACGGGTCAGAGCATGGCTCAATGGTTAACATGGGTCCGAACGTGTCTCAGTGGTTAACATGACGGACGGTGAAAACAAGACCACAACAAACAAACAATCATACATCACACTTGCTGATGTAAGGTAAACAGCCGAACCTTATTGTTAAGTCGAACAAGAGTAGCCCAAGAGGTAACGATAGTTGTTGTTGACTAGTGGGCCTTCGTAATCTGAGGGTCGCGGGTTCGAATCCCCGTCGCACCAAACATGCTCGCTTTTCAGCCTTGGAGCGTTATAATGTAACGGTCAATTCCACTATTCGTTGGTAAAAGAGTAGCCCAAGAGTTTGTGGGGGTGGTGCTGACTAGTTGCCTTTCCTCTGGTCTTACACTACGAAATTAAAGAGTTAGCGCAGATAGCCGTTGTGTAGCTTTACACGAAATTCAAAATAAACCAACTAGCTGTCTTTTTTCTATTTTTAGTAGCCCAAGAGTTGACAATCGAAACTACAAAGAAAACAGCTAGTCAACAATTACTTAGTAGTCCAAGAGATGTAGATGGCTGTTTTTGATTAGCTATTTCCCCTCTAGTTTCTCACTGGACCAACAGTTAAAGATGGAAGCTGTTTCCTCCCTAGTTTCCAAGTGATCTATGAATTTAGGATGGCTGTTGTTGATTAGCTATATTATCTTTAGTGTCTTAGAAGACTAACAATTTAAGATGTCTGCTGTTTATTAGCTGTCTCCTCGCTAGTTTCTTGTTGTTGTTGTTGTTTTGAATTAAGCACAAAGCTACACAATGGGCTATCTGTGCTCTGCCCACCACGGGTATCGAAACCCGGATTTTAGCGTGTAAGTCCGCAGACATACCGCTGAGCCACTGGGGGCCTCTAGTTTCTTAGTAGAACAACAGTTGAAGATGAATGCTGTTGATTAATTTTCTCCTTTCCAGTTTCTAATTAGTCCAAAAGTTGAAGATGGCTGTTGTTGACTAGCTGTCTCCTCTTTAGTTTCTAAGTAGTTCAAGAGTTGAAGATGGCTGTTTTTGATAAGCTATATTATCTCTAGTTTATAAGTAGAGCAAGAGTTGACGGTGGCTGTTTCTGACTAGTTGTCTTTTTTCTAGTTTCTAAGTGGCCCAAGAGTTGACGATGGCTGTTGCTAATTAGCTATCTTCTCTCTAGTTTTTTCAGCTTAATACTAGTGACAACTATATTCATGTGACCCTTCTATAGTTTTACGCAAAACTTCTGCAGGAATTAAAGATGATACCGAGACATATTTGTGAACTAGTCTTTGTCCAGGTCTACTGCTGAGAGGTAGAATTCAACAAAACATTTCCAACAAAAGAGATAAATGGTTAATCGAATAAAAACTGGACTTCATATTTCTCTCTTGCCAAAAGTTATATTGCATAATATTAAATAAACTGCATCAACAACTGACTTAGTTCTTTGCATTTCATTATTCTACTGCTGGTTGAATGTTCTGTGATGTGTAAAGGCTGTGACAGATCTTTGTGTTTCATTATTTCCACTGATTGTTGAATGTTCTATGATTTGTATAGGCCCTAATAGATCTTTGGGTTTCATTGTTTCCACTGACGGTTGAATGTTCTATGATCTGTATAGGCTGTCACAGATCTTTGTGTTTCATTGTTTCCACTGATGGTTGAATGTTCTATGATCAGTATAGGCCCTCACATTGTCACAGGTCTCTATTTTCTTAATGACGACAATAAGTGTAGAAATGGCAAGTTTATCAAATTTGCCTGTTTGCTATTTTTGGTTTTACTCTACAGTTTAGTAGCACCAGACTCTTTCTTAGTCGTTCACTTACTTTGTAATTAATGAAAGAAAATATTAATTATTTTGTAGATTAATTTACTATTTTTGTATCTTTATCACTAATTTAAATCGTTGTTTGAGATTTTACTTGGTTTATTTCGTGATGACTTGACGATTACCGTAAAAGGTCGAAACGTTGTTCGCTTCTCTACATAAAATTTTCTAATCATACCATCCGTTTTTACATATACACTTGGTTTATTTGTTTGTATTTATCACTCTATTCCCTATCCTGGAACATTCGTATTTTTTTACATGCATAATGTGTTACGTAATTGATTTCCTCCTATATTTGCATGGTATACAGTATGAGTTACAGGCGTGCTATGTAGCGATTTTGGACTGTTTGGCATTAAAACACGTTAAAGAGAACAAAACTATTACAGGAAATCATATAAATCAAACATATAAGTTTCAAAATTAACAGGTAGTTAAGTAAATGCTCTTCGATAATTGAATTATATTAGTATCCTGTATAAATTATACGACACTTTTATATTGAGAAAACAAATAATTTATTGTTGACAAAGTGAAGTGACCGTTCATTACCAAATGTATGGACCTCTTTGGAACTACTAGAGCCCTGTACTGTGTAAACGAGGTACTATATAAAAACAGTAATATTTCAATTATATCAGGTCATGTGGTGAGGGTGCTCGACTAGTAATGTGAGGGTCGTGGGCTCAAATCCCCTTCACATTTTTGATCTTTTAGCCGTGGGGTGTTATTATGTGATGGTGAATCCCAATATTAGTTTTTGAAAAAGTAGCCCAAGAATTGACGGTGGATGGTGATGACTAGCTACCATCCGTTTAGTCTTACACTGTTAAATTAGGGACGACTAGCCCAGATAGCCCGCTTGTAGCTTTGCGCGAAAATTCAAAACAAATTAACAATCAAATATATCCTGTGAAATTCTTATTAGTTGGCTTTTTTTTGTTTGCTTCTTTGTTTCGAATTTCACGCAAAGCTACACGAGAACTATTTGCGCTAATCGTTCCTAATTTAGCAGTGTAAGACTAGAGAGAAGGGAGCTAGTCATCACCACCCACCGCCAACTCTTGGGCTACTCTTTTACCAACAAATAGTGAGATTGACTGTTACAGTATAAAGCCCCCACGGCTGAAAGAGCGAGCGTGATTAGTGTGACGGGAAGTAGATCCCATGACCCTCGCATTACGAGTCGAGTGTTTTAACCACCTGGCCATGTCAAGCCTAGAATATCTCCAACTCATTCACTACCTTCATTTCAAGTTTGAAACTGTTTAATCACTTTGTTTGTCCCAGATATTTGGTAATTGTGACTTTTTTGTTGTGTAGTTTTCGTTCATTTATTTATTAGTAATTCCTATTCTGTAATTCAACATATATTTATCTCTACTGATGTAAAATAATAACATTTCATAACTGTATATATATAAATATATATGTGTGTATATTATATATGGCAGAAGTTTCACAACGTTTTGGAGTTTTCTGTACGGAAATTGTTTTCCCTTTGACCCTAAACGTGGAATGAAAGGTCGTGATTCTCTCATACAAACTACAGGAGCTATGGCTGGTGGGTAGAAGTTTTCTAATTATTTATTTTGGCTGCTATATTCTAATACATGTCTTTTACTTTATCTGGTAAACAGGTGTCAACTTTGGATATTAAAATACAAATATGAATTATTGTCAAAAATCAAATATATTCACAGATACCTTGATAATTATAAGTTTAATACTAACTTTTGAAAAAAAAATGTTGAATAATTTATTACTATTTTTGTTTTCGGCCTAGCATGGCCGAACGCGTTAAGGCGTGCGCTCGTAATCCGAGGGTCGCGGGTTCGCGCCCGCCTCGCGCTAAACATGCTCGCCCTCCCAGCCGTGGGGGTGCATAGTGTGACGGTCAATCCCACTTTTCGTTGGTAAAAGAGTAGCCCAAGAGTTGGCGGTGGGTGGTGATGACTAGCTGCCTTCCCTCTAGTCTTACACTGCTAAATTAGGGACGGCTAGCACAGATAGCCCTCGATTAGCTTTGTGCGAAATTCCAAAAAACAAACAAACAAACATTTTTGTTTTCCTTTAACTTCTACGCATCAGCAAGTCTCTAGACCAAACCTAACAATTATTGAAAGTTAGACCCAAACTGTTAAAGCATTTAAATTCAGTCCCATATAAGTCGAAATTTAAACACGGTTTTCTCTGGTCTTTTATTTCATTTCTTCGTATTTTGCAGCTAATGAAGAATAACGGTTATCAGGTTGAAACTTTAAATCATAAGTTATAAATTTACAATCACTGACGGAAGATTGATAAAGCAAAGTGTGGTTTTGTTATTATAGGTCTAGGTCTTACGTTCGGTGTTCCAGATTTAATTGTAAAAATAATGGATGAAAAAGACTTACGACTGAGGCTTGTAATACACTCTCCACATGCCATGCCTGACATTGAGAATGATGGTATAGACATCGCACGAGGAACATCACTTTCTGTGGGGATTGAACAGGTAATCTCTCATGTAGTACTTTCATGTTACTTCATAGAAACAAATTTTTGAGCCTCATACTTTAAATGTAGCAATCAAGTGATTTTTTTAATTTTGTGCACAAAGATGCACAAAGGCTAATTGCGCTAGTCGTCTCTAATTTTCCAGTGTAAGACTAGAGGGAAGGCAGCTAGTCACCGCCAACTCTAGTAACGAATAGTGATATTGATCGTCACATTATAACACCCCTACGACTTAGAGGGCGAACATGTTTGGTGTGACAAGGATTCGAACCCGTGAACCTACGATAACGAGTCGAGTATCTTAACCAACTGATCATGCTGAGTCATTAAGTGATTTTGATAATCGCCGGTCTCATGTTTGTCTGAATTAACGTTGAACTAATTAAGCCTGAGAATAAGCGAACTGGAACTAGCCTTTGCACTGGGAGTAAATTTGAAAAAACACACACACACAAAAGACAGTGTCAGATGTGGCAGTTAACAACTTTACGTAGAACTAATAAAACTAATTGTTTGAAATGTCACGGCTGTCTTAGTTATTTGGCCCAAGATTAAAGGCCCTCATAACAAAGTAATAACTAAGTTTAGGGTAGTCGCTGTTGTCGAGACCTGAGCGTCTGACGTCCAGTGTTCCATTATAACAGCACTAGATAATCTAAACGTATAGTCACCAGAACGTTTGTCCAAACATTTCAAACTTCACGCCTGATGAAACTGATAAAATCTTCAATGGTGAGCAGACATGTTTTTTGTCTAACACTCGCCTCGCGTCGACCACTTCGCAACCTGCGGGTTGTGAGTTCGAATATAATCACTTTTTACGCTCGCCCTATCAGCAGTGAGGGCGTTATAACGTGATATTCAGTCACACTATTTGATTAAAGTTGCCCACGTAGCAGGAGATGTAATGTTCACTGGCTCTCCTCCCTCTAGTGTAGGCCAAAAAGCTTTTCCGTTTAATTACTACCCATGCTTATCGACTTTTGTTTACCATAACCTTCTTAGCTCACCATGGCTACGTAGTTAAGGCACTCGACTCGTAATCATTACTAGTAAGTAGTACGAAAACTTTTACTTTGCGCAAAGCTACACAATAGGCTGTCTGCATTCTGTCCGGGCTCGGTGCTTGACTCGTAATCTGAGGGTCGCAAGTTCAAATATCTGTCACACATAACATACTCTCCCTTTCTGCTGTTCGGGCGTTTTAAGGGGAATTCAAAAGGCGGAAGACTTTCGAATTATAGTCCTCTACACTTGAGTCTCCACAACATGTATTTGCTGTACATTCTACGAAGTTTCATCATGAATACGCTGTCCAAACAAAATATAAAAAAACATTAAGTTATGTTGTTGTAATAATAGTATTAAAAGGTAGTGTTATTGTAACAATAGTATTTATAGGTAGTCTTATTGTAACAACAGTATTAAAATGTAGACTATTGTTACAATAATGTGAATAGGTAGTCATATTTTAAGAGAGTGAGTTGGTAGTTTTATTGTAATAACTGTACCAATAACTAGTATAGTTCTAACCAGGGGCGTAGATTTTTTACACCCGATGGGGGGGATGATTTTTGCCAACACTTATGTGTTACATGAACCTGAAAGCTGTAAATATGCAGTCACAGAGTAATCTTGTTGCCACGATACTTCAAGGTTTCCATGTAGGTTTGTATAAATAAGGTGTTGTGAACAGTTTTCAAAATGTTAATAGAATAAAGACAAATGTGTCACAAATTAACTGCCACATGAATTTATTCTTGCACACTGCACAGTATAAAAGATGGCCATTATACTTGACAAGGTTACTAATAACTTTCATTGCATGAATAAAATTAGTATTTACTCTTGATAAGTTCAGATCCACTGAAAAACTGTTCATGTTGTTTGATAAAAATAATTACAATGTCTTTGCGAATTTTTGAAAATTACACATCAATACAATGTAGCACTCAATTATTCATACTTTTCATTAAGTAAGATTAATTTAGTCCTCTAGTCTACATGTTCCCAAACGTATACCTCGTTTGTGATGATCTGTTTATGAATTCTTTCATAAACTCTTCTATATTTATCTTGTCGACCTTTGTGCGTGTGACAAACTGCCACATGGTTGAGGCGGCAGTGAGACATAGTTGACCTTAACCAAGTATTCAACCGTCTTAATGCATAAAAGCTACGTTCACATTCGCAGCTGGATACTGGACATACAAGCAAAATTTGCATAAGAAGAAACACTTCACCAAACATCTGCTAGCTTCTTTCATGCATTTCGCAGTAAGCATCCTTCGCATCTTTCAGAGATACTGCTTTTGCAGTTCCATTGAACTCGAGTCGTTGTGTAGAGGTTTCTGGATATAAGATTATAACCGAGCAGTAAATCTTGTCAGATGTGATCATGTTCCTAAGTGCTGGATATTGCCTCAAGTCATTGTTGTCTGCATTAAATCTAGTGGTCAGATGTTCTATGACGGTGTCCACAGATTAGAAATATTGGCTTTTGTAATAATCTCTGACTGTTGCAGAATGGTGTGTTGTGCCATCACCTGTGATCCTGCTGAGGGGTCTGCGAATATGTAGTAGTTCAATAGGCACCAGATCCAGGGAAGTTACCTTTTTCTCAGCTTCATCAAATATTTTGTTGTAATTTTTCTCTGTTCGCAATACCCACAATTGCTCAGCTGTCATTTCAGATGCTTCAATCATGCCAGATATTGTCGCTGATTTTGTTTGGAATGAACGGTTTAGTTCCTCTAATGCAGCTGATAGATACTGAACCATCAACAATCCTAAAACTGTCTTTCCTTTGTCAAATCTGTCCAGCAGACCTTGTGTTTTCACTGCTGCATCCGATTTTTCATTTGCTGATTTAGACAAACAATCAACAATGTCACTGTAGTAATCATTAGCACATGTAATTGCAGATAGGCGGCACAACTACCGTGTTGGACACAGTGGGGGGATGTATTTAACTGGACCTTTGTGGCTGTCTGACGATACAATATTTTCAAAGATTGTCTTGTATTTGCCTGACCTCTGAAGCAAGACACCAAGTTCATGTACCCACTAGATAGATTCTCGAACACATTCACAACCTTCAATTGCATGTTGCATTATTAAATTAGCCTTGTGTGCTCTGCAGTGAAAAAACAAAGCTGACGGTTGCTTCTCTTTTATTTTTTCTTAACATCCACTGTACGCACTACTCATGTTAGCGGCTCCATCAAAAGTTTGTGCTCTTAATCCTGCCAGTGGTAAATTGAGTTGAGTCAGTACATCAATTAAAGTCGAGGATATTGTTTTACTAGTAGTTTTGAAAGCACTGTACAAACCAAGAAATGTCTCATGGACATCAAGGTTCTCATCTACGTATCGTACACACATTGCTTCCTGTTCGACATCTGTAACATCTTGAGTGCCATCGACCATTAATGCAAAGATTTTAATTTGCTGCACTTTGTGTGCTATGTTCCTCAATATTTGATAGCTGAGCATCTCCGTTATTTCATTCTGAGCCTGGGCTGATGTGAATGTGGTTTTCTTTTATAAGTAGGTCGTCAACTCAGGATCTTCGTCTTTCATTAGCTTCTCCTAAAGGTATACTCCACTGGCCTCTCCAATTTCCCTGTAAAATGACATCTATTTTCTGCCTTGGCACAATGAAAGCATATGACTTTTTGAGTCTATTTGTCGAAGTGTAGCCATGAAAACTCATCAAACCACTTGTCCTGGAAGTTGATATTTTGAGATTTTGCTTTCTTTCGTGGTATTAGTTATGCGTCTGGATAATATGGCTTTCCACACTGTATCTGTGGAGTGTCAGATTTTTCATTACTGCACAAACTTGTTGCACAATTATCTGGTGGTTCATGATGGGCAATAGTTGCACAAGTATTTTCAGACGTGTCCTCTGATGAACATCGTATTTCCTCTGTATGGTAAGTTTCTATTCCTTTGATTGAGGTTGTTTGATTATCTACATCTGCATTGTCACTTGTAGTACTAGGAACTGGCTTGTAGAACTGTCTAATGTCGGAAAGTTTCAGACGCTTGCTTGTCATAATTGGAATCTGTTTCCTAGATGGCTCAACAGGCTAAAATACAGTCTATATTGAAAAACCCTAACGTACAACGAACGAACATAGAACAGAACGGAAATTGGACTGAACTGTACAATGTATTTAAGTCGAACGCGCGAACCTCACAGTGACTACCGAGCTGACTGACCGCCTGGATATCGCTGGGACAATAATGTGTGCTAGCTACAACACAAGTAATTGCAAGTTCCTCGAAAAAAAAATATTGTTCTTTTACCACAAACCACCAGCAATTTGTTAGAGGGCGGTGATAATCTGAAACTTCATGGATTAATGAGGGCCACAAACACAGGTCTAATGAGCCCTGTTGTAAAATCGAGGCTCAGACTAAAGGAAACGGAGGGGGTGAGTTAGGGCGCTTCTGCATCCGAGAGGCTCAAACCGTACACTAAAAGTACAGTATGGTCAGCAACTTCGGCAGCTAAAGATTGTTAGGCGTTTGACAATAAAACCGGCTAGAGATGCATAACAACAAATGGCGTCGGAAAATCGCACAATATGCACATAAGATTGATGCAGCTACAAGCTACAAATAGCTTGCCAGATCTAGATCACAGGAGTTTACGCTGGGGATTAATATTTTCCAATTTTATGCTCTGTCCAATCTGTTGTGATGATAATTTTTCTTAATCTTACACTACGTACAAGACTCAGCTTAAAGATTGCAGTTTCATTGACTTGGATTCAAACTTAAGGGTACCTGCGTATTGAGCTATGGAAACTATCAGGTAGATTCTGTGATAGTGCTTGCAAGCCTTGCATGTATACTTAGGTCTACTGACTGATACTTACGAACTCTCGCTCCAATCGAAAAGCTTAGAAGCACGCCTATATTAAAGATTCACATTTCTGCTACCAAAAAAGCCTACATCTAGGCCTAATCCTCTACGTAATAATTTTTTTTCAACCCAAATGAGCCGTTTTTACGTATATAGGCCTAATTATGTAATTCGATTGGTAAGAACACGAGAATTACAAGAACAAATACGCAATTCGTAGGCCTGTGATGCAATAAAACAATTCAACAGACTAAACTGTAGGGGGGATGATTGTATGCATCATACCCCCACTTAAAATGAAGAGGGATATATACCCTCCATCACCCAGAATCTACGACCCTGGTTGTAACAATAGTATCAATATTTAGTCTTATTTTAACAATAGTGAAGTAGGTAGTCTTATTGTAACAATAGTATCAATAAGTAATATTCTTGTAACAACAATATCAGTTGGCAGTCTTATTGTGACAATAGTGTCAATAGGTAGTTGTATTGCAAGAATAGTATTAAAAGGTAGTCTTATTGTAACAACAGTGACAATAGGTAGCATTGTTGTAACAATAGTATTAAAAGGCAGGTTTATTAAAATAAAATAATTTAGATAGGTTGTCTAACTTTAACACCAGCGTCAGTAGGTACTCTTATTTTAACAACAGTGTTAGTAGGTATTGTAACAAAGGTGTTAGTGAGTAATATTGTTGTAACAATAGTATTAAAAGTAAACTTATTGTAAGAATAGTGCCAATAGGTAGTCTTATTTTAACAACAGTGTCAGTTGGTAGTCTTGTTGTGACAAAAACTGTTAATTTGAAAGTTTGTTGAATGACAAAAACTGCCTGTTAGGAAACACGAGTGTAGTGGACGACGTTTCGAAAGTCTTCCACTTTTTGTATTCTCATGAAAACAAGAGTTTCAAAACATCGTCCTCCACAATTGTGTCTCCACAACACGTATTTGATGTTTCATTCTTCGAAGTTTCATCATGAATACGCTGCCTAAACAAATTATAAAAAACAGTATTAATAAGTTATGTTGTTGTAATAATTGTATTAAAAGGAAGAGTTATTGTAACAATAGTATTAATAGATAGTTTTATTTTAACCACAGTGTCGGTAGGTGGTATTATTGTAACAAGTGTCAATAAAAAGTATTGTTCTGACAATAGGATTAAAAGGTAGACTTATTGTAACAATAGTGTCAATGTGTTGTCTTACTTGAACAATAGTGTCAGTAGGTAGACTTATTGTAAGAACAGTGTCAAAAGTAGTATTCCTACAACAATAGTGTTAAAAGTTAGATTTATTGTAAGAATAATTCCTGTAGGTTGTCTTATTTTAACACCAGTGTAAGTAGGTAATCTTATTATGAGAGCAGTGTTAGTAGGTTGTCGTACTGTAGTAACAGTGTCAATAAGTAGTATTGTTCTGACAATAGTTTTAAAATACAGACTTATTGTAACAACCGTATCAGTGTGTAATTTTATTGTAACAAGTGTCAATAGGTAGCATTGTTATAACAATAGTTTTAAAAGGTAGGCTTATTGTAACAATAATGTAAATAGGTAGCCCTATTGTAAAAATAGCATTAATAACTAGTCTTATTGTAACAATAGCATTAATAAGTAGTATTCTTGTAGCAATAGTGTTAAATGGTAGGTTTATTGTAACAATGGTGTCAATAGATAATCTTATTGAAACAATAGCGTGAATAGTTAGTCTAATTGGAACAATAGTTTTAATAGGTAGTCTTCCTGTAATAATAATATCAATAGATAACCTTATTGCAAGAAAAGTCTTAATAGGTGGTCTTATTGTTGTAAGAGATGTAACAGATATTCATATTCTAAAAATAGTATTTACAATTAGTTATTGTAAAAATAATGTTAACAGCTGGTATTATTGTAATAACAAGAATGTTTATAGCTGGCATTATTGGAAGAAAAATGTTAATAGCTGGCATTATTGCAATAAGAGTAGTGTTGGTAGCTGGTACTATTGTAATAAGTGTTAATAGCATATTCTACTGTAATAACCAGAATGGTAATAGCTGGCATTATTGTAACAAGAGTGTTGATATTTGGTACCATTATAACAAGAATGTTAATGACTGTAATTGTTGTAATAAGAATGTTAATAATATACAGATTGCACTATTGTAATAACAACAGTATTGATAGCTAGTACTGTTCTTAGAAAAATGTTAACAGTTGGTACCATTGTAATTACAAGAACGTTAAAAGCTGGTATTATTGTAACAAGAATGCTAATAGTTGATACTACAGTAACAACATAGTGTTTGTAGCTGGTACTGTTGTAACAATAGTGCTAATAGCTGTTTTCGTTATTACAACAATTGTGTTAATAGCTTCTCTTTTTCTTATTGAATTAGGTGGACTATCATCGTTTACCAGAGCCATACAGTGATGGATGTTACAAAGATGACAAACACGAACCAGGTGCTTACAACAAGAAGGTTAGTGACGTAACGAAATAGTACGTCACAAGGAAGATATGTCACGTGATAAAGACTCGTGCTTTTAATAACAGGAGATTTTGTTTTGATTAGTTGTCAATCAGAACTTAATGAGTTTTAATTCGACCTTAACCTTTGCATTTTAACATGTTTAATTTCAACCTTAACCTTTATATTTTAACATGTTTTAATTCAATCTTAACTTTTTTTATATGCAAAAACGGCTCGTTTGGGTTGAGAAAATATTTTACATAGAAGAGCGAACAATGTTTCGACATTCGAGCCGTTTTTGCATATAAATTTATCAACAAGTAGGTTTCTCGACATCACTGAACCTTAACTTTTGTATATTACCATGTTTTAGATCAAACTTAACCTGTGTATTTATAGTCTCAATTCAGTTTTAACCTTTGTATATTAACATGTTTTAGTTCAACCTTAACCTGTTCATTTATAGTCTTAAATCAATCATAATCTCTGTATTCTAACATTGTTTAATTCAACCTTAACCTCTATATTTTAACATGTTATAACACACACACACGATCATTATCCTAAATATTTTAAATAAATTAATTATAAATATGTACATCGTTTATTTTTCCATTAATAACGATAGTAGTAAATGAATTCCATTTGAAAAGACTGAAAAAAATGTTAACACTGAGGAGTTTCTAAACTGGGATATCCAGTGTTGAAGAGTTTCGTTTGTTTGTTTGACCCTCGGGCTACGTCCGTTTGCCATTATTAATACTGAGCCAATCGATTAACTCTGTTTTTGAATTTTGTACAAAGCTACACAAGGGCTATCTGCGCTAACAATCCCTACTTTAGCACTGTATTACTAGAGGGAAGGCAGCTAGTCATTATCACCAACCACCATCTGTTGGGTTACTCTTTTACTAACGAATAGTGGGATTGACCGTAACATCCTAAGGCTTCCACGGCTGAAAGGGCGAGCATTTTTAGTGTGACGGGGATTCAAACCCGCAACCCTAGGATTACGACTCGAACGCCTTAATCCACCTAACCATGCCAGACCCGATAAAGTAAAGGGAAGGCAGTTAGTAAATAGAATTAACTGCCAATTTTGGGCTACACCAATTTATACGTGGGATTTAACTTTTACTTTTAAACATAACCGAATTCAGAAAATTTAAAGCTCAATTTGGCATCAGCAGGGCCCAAATGTTTGGTCTACGGATCCACACTATACTAGTCACTAGGCGATGAATAACGGCGTACTGTTAATGCCACGATACATTGTTGATTAATATATCTATTATATGCATTTTTTGTGAATTATGTACATTAAAGTTTCTAAAGAATATTTATATATTATAGGCAACTTGATTTTTATCATAATTACTAGTTACTGATTTAATAACTTTCATCCATTAAAGTATTTCGATATAAATTTTATTGTGACAAATCTGAAATTTCTGTGTTCTTAAAGTAATTTAGTGCTATTTCCTTAATTTGTTATTAGTGACAGTCAGCTGTTTCTTATACTTACTTATTTACAGGTTAGGGGAGTTTAACAGTTGTGTGCCCCCCAGTGGCTCAGCGGTATGTCTGCGGACTTGCACGCTAAAATCCGGGTTTCGATACCCGTGGTGGGCAGAGAACAGATAGCCCATTGTGTAGCTTTGTGCTTAATTCGAAACACACGTAACGAAATAACAGTTGTGGAGCCTTTTTGTATACTATATATCATCTATTACCCCTAGTGGTGCAGTGTTGCATCTATATAGGGACCGACCACTAACCACTTTCATTTAAAACCAAGAAAGTTGACCTTAGCACCTGATCTCACCCCAACAATAATCTACTCAAGGTACTTCGTGGTACCCCTACAATAATGTGCTCAACCTTGTTCCTTACATCTCACCCTCCGCCCTCTACGTGATACTTTGTTTATGACACTATTTGGAGATTTTAAAATTATTTACAATAACTACCTTGGCCAGCTGGGATAAATCACATTCCAGTTAAATACGAGGACTGCTTATTATCAAACGAGCTGCCAAATCTCTCAAAGGCTTTCTATATATGTATAATAAAACTTGTTTTATTTCATAAATTCAACAACGTTGCTCAATGAGCTTTTACGTCTTTGTTCTCTTCAGGCATCGAACCTTAAATTATCACTATAAGCAATAGATCATAGTACTGAGCTGTATAAACACGATGTAACTGTATGATTGTATAAACTATTTTATCTTTTATTCCAATGTTCTGATTGTAAGTGAAGAACACTATTACTGTAATACCATTGTGCTAACATAAGGAAGGAACTGAAGGTAAGTAAATAAGAGTATTTGTGAACATCCTTATTAAATCTATGTCCCAAATAAAATGAATAGTATATGGAAAAAGATAGACCTAGGAATTGTATAATTAATAGTTTCTGTGAGTGTTATCAAGACACCAGTAACTTATATTGACAGAGAGTGTTCGTTTTCTTATAACCAAACCACATTGTAATATTTGTTGTGTCTGTCAAAGGACATTGAACCACTGATTTTAATATTATAAATCCAAACACTTACTGTTGTCTTAACAGTGGATGGTTTACACTATCAACCATAAGTAGTTTAATAAATTACATAAATATCAAAAATGTGTAAGCTCTATTCTACTCTAAAAATACATTCTTTGCAAATGTTGTGAAATGACATTTCTTACTGAGTGTTAGCCTTAGCATTTGTAACTGTGTGATTAGCTTTCGTAACTTTACGATTTACCTTAGTACCTGTGTGATTACCCTCAGTAACTGTATGTGAAGTAGAACAGTAAATAATATTTTAAAATGAATGAAAGATGAAGCTGATAACAAATTAATAGGATTAATACATAAAAATGTGATTTGTTGACATTTTCTAAACAATGTAACTTCTGAGTGAAACTACATACATACATACATACATATATGTATATGTATGTGGATATATGTTTGCCACAATGTCATACAGAAGTAACATGTATTTACTGTAAGATTGATTTCGATGTTTCTTTCTATTATGTACTTATCATGTTTTGTGACGTGGACCATGTTCTGTTTCATGTTTTATATTTCTTGTGTAAACAACTGATGTTTTCATAGTGCAGTACCCACCAACTTATGACTAGTTTATTTTACTTTCATTATCACGCATTCTGTCAGATGACTCTGGATTGTAAATGGTGAACAAAACTCTTCTCGAGTTAACTACTAAAGTTTACTGGTGTACAATTTACTAAAAATCTTCATATATTAGAATATTTTGTAAAATGAATCTTTTTAATCTGTGTAATAAGTGTCTAACGTAATATATTTATGGTACTAATGTAGAACAATAAGTATGCATGTTAAAGTTGTATAAAGGTATGCTCTATGTTTTGGTGTTAACTGTTATATATAGCTCTGAATGTAAACACTAGCACTGGTTAAAGAAACACAGATGCTGACATCATATTTCTGAACAACACTTGATAACTGTACATTTGTATTATATTTGTTTGTACACAACCTTCAGTGTGCTGCTTCGATAAAGTAATGGCAAAGTTGTCCTCTGGTGAGAAGACCTGCGGTTGTATCACTCCTTGTGTGTAAGTAAACAGTTGTCTCTTTGTTTGTGTGTAATTAAAATACTGTTTTATTCCTTGTAATAAAATATTTTCCCGCGGATCTTTATTTTCCCGTTGTTGTCTAATGAGATGTGTTATTTAAATTGTAAATAAAACGCTGATTTCTGCTTTCAAGATATTTTTAATTTTCTTGTCTCTAAAATAATTTTGTTAATTGTGTAAGACTGGAATAATCCAGTGGTTAGGGCATTTGATCTGCAATCTGATGGTCGCGGGACATTATATTTTCGGTCAGTCCCACTGTTCGTTGGTAAAAGAGTAGCCCATAAGTTTACTGTGGTCTGTGTTTGCTAGCTGCTCTTACTCTATTCTGTCACTACTAAATTAAATACAACTTGTGAAGAATATTATTTTACATCTTTACACGAAACTAAAAACCAAACCGAAACCAAGTTATTGACTGTATCATCAATTATACGTAGAGAGTATTCGGTTTTGGTTACGAAATATTCTTATTATGAAATAATTACATAATTAACATAACTGTTCATTTTCGTGTTTAAATTACTGCGCAATCTTAGTGTTGTAATGGTAAAAACTCCAACGTCCCGAATTTTGTTTTTTTATCATGTGCAGGAGAGAATTTTCATGTTTTCTCCTTGAGCCATCTTTTGTTGAATTTTCAAACTAAATCTCTCTTTTCTCTTCCAATTGTAACTTGATTAGACGACTGGTCAGGGTGACTTGATTAGTCGACTGACCTGGGTAATGTGACGTGAAGTCGCACGTTTAATCACAAGTCTAACTTAAAAAGTTTCCGGTTAAATCATTTGATTACCAACCAATATCAGTTTGATTTGGTTTTATTGTATTTTATCAAATTGTTACACTATTATTCATCGATTACTTTTAATTTTCTATACAATGTTAATTTTCTCCGACTACGAGATTAATAAATACTATGATTTTTACAGAGAGTACAAATATACTATGACCATGTCTCGAAGCTCAACCACATGGGTATCACATGCAATAAAAATCACAGAATGTTTACTTTATTTAGTGAATGATAACTTTGCGTTTTAAAGACGTTAAAAATTATAATTAAAGTTCTACTTTGCTTACGAATTTAAAAGTGGCTAGCGCGAAGAAAAACATGAGTAGCTAATTGATGTATATTTAATCAGATACTTTTTAGGCTTATCAACGGATATGTAGCGTGCTTCGCTCGTGTTATTACGCTTATACATTCTAGATGACTTTGTCAATGTGTGTACTATGAACCTATTTTAGCAAGGAAGACCGTAGATGGGTTTCCGTGGAACCTTGTAGGTGTAGTGAATATTGTTATTATTTAATGAAGGTAATACAATAAGGTCAAAATAAAGAGGTAGTGTAGGATCACGTAGCCACTGCACAACAAAGTTTTTGTTTTTTGAACACTGTTTGGTGTTCCTTATAAATTTTTGGCTGCTGATCACGAAAATCACATTCAAATTTACCAATCACAAACAATTCATCGAAATCTTCAGTTTCATCAGGACATTGCAACAATGGAAAAACGATATCAGGGCAACTGTAATCCGTCAATTTTTATTGACTACTGTTAGACAGTGCAACATGATGCACTAGACATTGAATACAAATAGAAATCAAGAGCAAAATACTTTTATTCATGTTGAACTTAATGGCGAATGAGAAACATAAACGCAATTAAATACGTTATTATAGTTAACTATCTATTTCTGAGAGTTACCACGTGATGAAGCAAAACCAAAACTATATTTGTGAATATCCACCAGGAATGTGTCACAATCAGCAAAAACTTTTTAAAAAATTATTGTTCAATGTAATATTAGGTTATACTTTTGTTGCTGAGCTACACGACATAAAAACCGTTGTTAGAATGCATTGTTATCAAAACTCACTTTCGTTTCCTGTATACTAGAGGTTGTTAATCTAACTGTTATATTACACGGCATACTATAATATACCTACTCATTTATAACGGGCTATACTTCTAAAATAAAAGAGCGTTTCTCCCCGTAATTTATATTTGTAATACAAGGAACTATTTACTGTGGTACCTCGGTTCTCGAACAATTCGATTTTCGAATATATTGTTTGAAAAAAAAATCTCGGTTCTCGAACATAAACTCGGTTTCCGAACCAAGCTGTAGTGGCCCGAACCCCCGAAATAACCCGACTGATGATCCGAACGACCCTTTGACCATTTTTGGCCCACGCCAAGCTTGCCCAAAACATTTTACCCACACCTGTCGCTCAGTCCACACCACACTAAAATCTGCTGCGAACGTTCTCGTTTATCTTTCTGTAGTTTTTCTAAATATTCTGATTAAATAAGCCACCATGGGGTCAAAGAATGATGATGAAAGCAGCAAACCAAAACGAAAAATTGTTAGAGCCACAATAGAGATGAAAAAAGATCTCAAAGCAAAGTATGAGAGTGGTGTTCACATGTCTGACCTTGCTACACAGTTTGGTATGGCGAAATCTACAGTCTGCTGAAAATAGAGGTCTTCGAAGGAGTGACATTGCTTACAAAACAAAGATCACAAACAATGGAAGAGGTAGAAAAACTGTTGTTGATTTGGGTAACTGACAAACAGTTAGCTGGTGATACCATTTCTGAGACCATTATTTGTGAGAAAGCAAAGCAGTTGCATGCTGATCTCCTTAAAAACACCCCTGCAACGAGTGTTGATACGAGTGATGTCTTTAAGGCTAGTATGAGTGACTTGAAAAATTTAGGAAAAGAAGTGACATACATAGTGTGGTGAGACATGAGGAAGGTGCCAGTTCTAACAAAGACGCTGCTGATAAATTTGTTGGGGAATTTAAGGACTATGTAGAAGCTGATGGTTTCATTCCCCAACAAGTGTTCAACTGTGAGACACGCCTCTTTTGGAAGAAAATGCCAAAGAGGACCTTCATCACCAAGGAGGAGAAGTCACTGCTAGGACACAAGCCAATCAAGGACAAGTTAACTCTATTGTTAAGTAGTAATGCAACTGGAGACATAAAACTTAACCCTTTCCTCGTGAAAACACGAGAGTTTTTAAGAAAAATAATGTTTTGAAAGTAAACTAAATGTAATGTGGAGGGCTAATAGTGAAGCATAAGTCATCAGGCAATTTTTTATGGAGTGGGTCCATGAAGTGTTTTCCCCAAGTGTAAAGAATTACCTCACGGAAAAATAGTTACCACTCGAGACCATTCTTGTGATGGACAATGCACCTGCTCATCCACCAGGCTTGGAGGAAGGATTGGTGTAGGAGTACAGTTTCATTACGGTGAAGCTCTTGCCCCTTAACACGACTCCTCTCATTCATCAAGAAACTCTACACCAAAGCATTGTATCAAAGGTGCTTTGAAGTGACCTCTGACGCAGAATTAACCCTCAGAGAGTTCTGGAAAAATCACTGTGCTTCAGGATCATAGACAAAACCTGGAGGGAAGTGTCTTTGAGGACCATGAACTTAGCCTGGAAGAAGTTGTGGCCAGATTCAGTAGCAGATAAAGACTTTTAAGGCTGAGCCTGTTGTCGAGGATATTGTCTCACAAGGCAAGTGTATGGGCTTGAATGTGATTGGTGATGATGTGGAGGAGTTGGTGGAAGACCACAAGACTAAGCTCACCACGAAAGAACTCCAAGACCTTCAGAAGGAGCAGCAACAGAAGACAACCGAGAAAGTGTTTTCAAATGAGTAGGATGGAAGGGAGAATGTTCCTAGTTCACTAATGAAGGAAATGTGTGGAAAATGGGGAGAGTAACAGAGTTTTGTGCAAAAATTTCACCCTGACAAAGCTGTATCAAACCGCAGCATAGATCTTTTCAACGACAATTCCATGTCTAACTTCAGAAATATTTTAAAATGCAGGCAGAAACAAACTTCATTAGATTAGTTTTTAGTAAGAATTAGGTCCATTGAGTCTCAAGCTGGTTATAGCGGTGTAAAGAGACAGAAAAGAGAGAGATCCTCAGAAGGAGACTTACCTGACGTTTTTATGGAAGGTGACTCACAAACAGTAATAACCCTCCTACTCTCCACGTTCCTCACCACCTTTCACTTACGCCATCAGCTATCCTCAGCAGAGATGAAGTGCAGTTAAATTTTCGTTTATTGTCTTTTTTATTGTGTTTATAGTTTTTGTGGTTGATAGGTAAGTATTATTATACAATATAAATAAGCAATATTGTTACTAAAATTGCTTCATAACGCGTAATTTTTGGAGGTCTGTAACGGATTAATTTAATTTACATTTCTTATGGGAAAAATTGATTCGGTTTTGTCCTTTCAAAATATAGATTAATTTAATGATAATTCTGTGAAAAACTTAAAATATTGATAGATTCTTTATTCTATGGTATAAATTGTTAAAATATAAACAAATATATTTCTCATTCTTTGAAAGAATTTAAAATATTGATAAATACAATCTTTATTCTATGGTAGAAATTGTTAAAATATAGATAAATATATTTCTCATTCAATGAAAGAATTTAAAATATTGATAAATACAAACTTTATTCTATGGTAGAATGTTACATATAGATTGATATATTTCTCGTTCTATCAAAAAAACTTAAAATATAGATTAACTTTCTTAATTCTATAATGAAAACAATATTAGTCGTTTAAATAAAAATTAATGGGACAACAGGTAAAACAAATTATCTGCGAGATATATTTGTAACATTGACTGCATATTCCAAATATTTATTTTAAGAAACATTATTAATGTTACTTAAATTACTTAGTTTACAGGTTTTAATGACTCCTGTTTTGAACTGTAGTAATATTTCAGATACTTATCCTATAAATGTTGCATTTAAGATTAAAAGTTACAAATCACTTTTTGTTTAGAAGCTTCCCAGAGGAAAATAACATAGAAGTAAATATAGTTCGTGGCTAATTATTTGCAAATTGAGTAGAATATTTCTTGGATATTATTGTTTTTGTAATTATGAACTCATTATTTGTGTATTATTTTCTTCCAATATAGAAAATGAGTCGTTCAGGGTGAGTGTCCTACAGTTTATACAAAACAAAATTTATTTAAAATAATTATTTGTGTTTTCTAGTGGTGTAAAATATATCGAGATAAATGCATAAAATTCAATTCGAGATAACTACCATTTTAAGATTCTGTAAACGAATTTATAGAAGAGAAACGTTTTCATTTATCGAAAAATTAATCCGAAAATGTAATTGTTAAATAATATAATTTATGCACTGATGTTAAAAAATAAAACGTCTTTGTTTGAAGTAAAATGTATCGAAGAATTTTAACAATGGAATAATTCGCTTGTTACGAAACTTTTCTCGAGATTTTTCGCGGCGTGTAGAACAGAATTATGAGTATTCTTAGTATTTTTTATATAAACGCGAGTAAACAAAACATCAACGAAATACAACACGTTTTGAGGTTCTAACGAGTTTTGCGTTTTTTGAAGAACACGTATGTAAAATATATGATCTCAAACTGACCTTCACAAAAAAATAAATTGATTTTGACACCCTTCGTAGCCACTAAAATTGACATCGCCCACCCATCACAGATATTACCGCATACTTGGATAGACCGTTTGTGTAACGCCGCCGCAGCTGAAATAACAAGCATATTCGGCAGCGGGTTTCGATCTCTCAATTTAAAGACTGCAGCCGTACGTTCTAATCACAGGTATAACTTAAAATGTTTGCCAGTAAACAATTTAATTGCCAACTAACATCAGTTTGATCAGGTTTAATTTTATTTTATCAAATTGTTACACTATGATTCTTCTATTACTTTTAATTTTCTATACATGTTCATTTTCTCCAAGAACGAGAATAATAAATACTATGATTTTTTACAGAGATTACAAATATCCAATAACCATATCTAGAAGCTCAACCACACGGACACCACTGCTAATAAAAATCACAGAATGTTTACTTTGTTGAATGAATACTCTGTTTTAAAGACGTTATAAATTATAATTAAAGTTCTGCTTTGCTTACGAATTTAAAAGTGGCTAGTCAGAAGAAAAACATGAGTAGCTAATTGATGTATATTTAATTAGATACGTTTTAGGCTTAGCAATGTATATGTAATGAGGTACTTTTTAGACTTATCGATATATATACCACATGGTGAAAAGTATGTAAATACCCCTTCTAATTAGTGGGTTCCGCTATTTCAGCCAAACCCCCTGCTAACACGCTCATAAAATCAAACATACCAAGCATTTTCCATGGACAACCATTGACAGTAGAATGTATCGTACTAAAGAGCTCAGTGACGTTCAACGTGACACTGTCATGGGATGCCACCTTGACAACAAGTCAGTTATTAAATTTTCTACCCTGCTAGAGTTGCCTCGCTCAACTGTTAAGTGAAACGTCTCGGAGCAACAACAGCTCAGCCACGAATCAATCAGCCACACGATCTCTCAGAACGGGATCGCCTAGTGCTGAAGCATGTATCGCACAAAATTCGTCTCTCCACAGCTACAATACTCACTAATAAGTTCCAAACTGCCTCTAGAAGCAACGTCACTCCAAGAACTGTTTGTCGGAGGCTTCATGAAATGGGTTTCCATGGCCAAACAGCTGCACACAAGCCTAAGATCACGAAACCAAGCGTCGGCTTGATTGATGTAAAACACACTGCCATTGGATTCAAGAGAAGTAGAAATGAGTTCTCTGGAGTGATGAATTACGTTTCACTGTCTGGAAGTCTGACGGACTAATTTGGGTTTGGCAGATGCCAGGAGGACACTACCTCACTGAATGCATAGTGCCAACCCAACTGTAAAGTTTTGTGGAGGAGGAATAATGATCTGGAGCAGTTTTTCATAGTTTGTGCCAGGCTCTTGAATTCCAGTGAAGGGAAATCTTAATGCTACATAGTACAATGACATTCTAGAGAATTGTGTGCTTTCAACTTTGTGGCAACAAATTGTGGAGTCTCTTTTTATTTCAGCATGACAATGCTCCCATGCACAAAGCGAGGTCCAAAAAGACTTAGGTTTTCCTAGGTAGGTGTGGAAGAACTTGACTGACCTGCACAGAGCTATAACTTCAAACCCATTGAACAACTTTTGGATGAATTGGAACGCCGACTGTGAACCAGGCCTTCTCACCCGACCACTTTAATGTTTTTGTGGCTGAATAAGAGTGAATCTCCGCAGCCATGTTCCCAAATCTAGTGAATATCCTTCCCAGAAGAGTGGAAGGTGTTATCGCAGCAAAGGGGAACGAAATCCATATTAATGTGCATGTTTTTGGAATGAGATGTTGAACACGCACATATGGGTGTGATGGTCGGGTGTCCACATACTTTTGGCCATGTAGTGTATCTGTAATCTGATTACATATGTATCGATGAGCCTAAAACTTATTCTGAGTACTTTTTACGGTAATTTGATTTATAGGAAATATGAATACTTTTAATTTTTTAAAGTTACCATTTGAGTTAAGAAAGCACAATAAGTGTATGTGCAGATTTTGTTATGTTTGTTCAGATGAAGTCGCTAACCATCAGTATAACAAACATTAGAAGACGTAGTATTATTGGATAAATATCAAGGTCATTAAGTTGTACTTTATGAAGAGTAAAATAAGAACAAAACGAAAGAAATGGAAATGAATACATGAAAACAATAATAGGAACACTTTTGTCAGATGGCTCACTAGACAGTTGAAGGATAACAGTGGATTGGTTGCAAAATAACAAAGATGTTGGCATCTTAAAATATCTTTATTCCTAAAAAGCTGAAGTAGATGGCTTCGGTCGTGTTATAAGGCTTATACACTCTAGATAAATATGTGTGTACTATAAACCTATTTTAGCAAGAAAGACAAATCAAATAAAAGAAGAAAGACGAAAAATACCAGTTTTTTGGTGTTTCTAAATTAAGCCATTTTAGCAAATTTAATATATTAATCACTATTTCAAAAATGATATTTTATGTGGATGTTGTATTTAACAATGTGTTAAATATTTGTCCTTTCAAAATATAGATTAATATGACACTCATTCTGTGAGAAAACTTAAAATATTGATAAATGGACTCTTTATTTTATGGTATAAACTGTTAAAATATGGATAAATACATTTCTCATTCTATAAAAGAATTTAAAATATTGATAAATGCATTCTTTATCCTATGGTTGAATGTTACATATAGATCGATATGTCACTCGTTCTATGAAAAAACTGTTTAAATATAGATTAACAATCTTTATTCTATAATGGAAACAATATTTGTTGTTTCAATAAAAATTAATGCGATAACAGCTAAAAAAAATTCTCTGTGGGATATATTTGTAACATTGACTGCATATTCCAAATATTTATTTCAAGAAACATTATTAATGCTACTTAAATTACTTAGTTTACAGGTTTTAATGGCACTTGTTTTGAACTGTAGTAATATTTCAGATACTTATCCTATAAATGTTGCATTTAAGATTAAAATTTACAAATCACTTATTGTTTAGAAGCTTCCCAGAGGGAAATAACATAGAAGTAAATATAGTTCGTGGCTAATTATTTTTAAATTGAGTAGAATATTTCTTGGATATTATTTTTTTGTGATTATGAACTCATTATTTGTGTATTTTCTTCCAATATAGATAATGAGTCATTCAAGGTGAGTGTCCCACAGTTTATACAAAACAAAATTTATTTAAAATAATTATTCGTGTTTTCTTGTGGTTTAAAGGATATCGAGATAAATGCATAAAGTTCAATTCGAGATAACTACCATTTTAAGATTCTGTGAACGAATTTATTGAAAAGAAACGTTTTTATTTAATGAAAAATTAATCCGGAAACGTAATTGTTAAATAATATAATTTATGCACTGATGTTAACATAAAATATCTTTGTTTGAAGTAAAATGTATCGAAGAATATTAACAATGAAATAATTCGCTTTTAACGAAACTTTTCTCGAGACTTTTCACGGCGTGTAGAACAATTATGGGTATTCTTAGTATTTTTTATATAAACGCGAGCAAACAAAACATTAACGAAATACAACACGTAGTGAGGCTCTAACGGGTTTTGCGTTTTTTGAAGGACACGTGTGTAAAATATGTGGTCTGAAACTGACCACGCCCATCCTTCAAAGAAACTAAAACTGACCACACTTATCCTTCGTAGAAACTAAAACTGACCACACTTATCCTTCGTAGAAACTAAAACTGACCACACTTATCCTTCGTAGAAACTAAAACTGTCCACGCCCACCTTTCGTTGAAACTTAAAATTGCCTAGACATACAAAAATTAAAATAGGCCTTGCCACCTTTCGTAGAAAGTAAAACTCACATTGACACACTTAGCACAAACATAAATTGATGTTAACACCCACTAAAATTGACCTCGTCACCCTTCATAGATATTAAATTTGTTTGAATCGGTAACGAGCTAAAACTTAGTTATTTTTATCAGTCATGGACTAAAAACTAGCAACTATTTAGATGAAACATTAACTGATTAAATGTAGGTAAATCACTGGCCAGGTGAGTTAAGGCGTTCGACCTGTAATCTGAGTGTCGCGGGTTTAAATCCCGGTCGCACCAAACATATTCGCTCTTTCAGCAGTAGGAGCATTATAATGTGACGGTCAATCCCACTATTCGTTGGTAAAAGAGTAGCCCAAACGGTGGCGGTGGGTTGTGATGACTAACTTCCCTCTAGTTTTAGGGACGGCTAGCGCAGATAGTCCTCGTTTAGCTTTGCGCGAAATTAAAAACAGATAAAATAAACAAGTAAATCATTACCTTCTAGTGTTTCATACAATTTTTATTGAAATCCTAGGAAATAATTAAGGTTGAAATATTGAATTAAGGTTGGAAAAGTGTAAACTCCATTTATCCAATTATCTGTTATTAATTTTTGATGATTAAGAATGCATCAGAATGAAATAATATTTCGTTCCAAGCAATGTGTGCGAACTTTATTTAAAAAATTAATATAATTTTTAAGAATTGTTGCTGTATTACACCTATCGGTAACTGTATAAATCCTTTTCCTAGAATGAATTTTTGGAGAGTATTAGCAAGAGTATTTGTCTATATTCAAACTAAGAAAAGAATTGCCTGCACCAGTAACCCTAAATACGAGGTAGGTGTTTGATGCTATATTTCAATTTCTTATTAGATGTAGAAATAAACTTCTTAATACATGAGTTATGGTGCAAATTAACAGTGTAAAATCTTAAGAAATCATTTCTCTATTTTAATAAAGATGATTAACATTTAGAATTAACAATTACAGGTTAATCACAGCATAACATTTATAAGCCAGAATTATAGGTTAATCACAATGTAACATGTAGTAGCAACAATTACAAGTCAATCACAGTGTAACACTAAGAAGCAACAATTACATATTAAACACAGTGCAACATTTAGAAGGAACGATTACAGGTTAATCAGAGTGTAACAATTACAGATTTATTCTGTTTAGCATTTAGAAGCCACAGCTACAGCTTAATCAGTGTAATGTTTAAAAGCAACAATTACAGGTTAACACAGTGTAACATTTAGAAGCAACAGTTACAATTTAACCACAGTGTAACGTTTAGAAGGAACAATTACAGGTTAATCAGATTTTAACAATTATAGGTTAACTCAGTTTAGCATTTAGAAGCAACAATTACAGGTTAATCAGAGTGTAACACTTACAAGCAACAATTACAGGTCAACCACAGTGTAAACTTTAAGAAGAATAATTTACATATTATTATCTGTACTCTATGTAGCTTTGTCTGTGAGAACTAACACACTTCCTACTATGGAAGAATAATCAAATATCATATTTTTTTGTAATATTTGTTTGTATAATATGCGGTTTTGTTAAAAGTGGCTTGGTGTAAACATGTTTATGGTGTGTGGTTTCAAGTATTTTACCAAATTATGTTGATATGCTGTTTCCAATATTTATTTTCCCTCTAATACCAATGAAAAGCTCTAATCTTCACTTCTATATTCATGCAAAACCCAGGACGTGTTGAGAAATCTTGGAGGTCACCTTAGTCTGTGGCTGGGCATTTCCCTCACTTTTACCTTCAAAAGAACAGTGCAGCTTATGAAAAATATCTCTCCAGATCCATCATCAGGAAGTTCCAAGAACGTCTTCGTTGTCCAACATACTGACATTGTTTTCTCAACCAATATGCAGTTAGGCCTAGCAGATATATATCATACTTAGTGAACCAGTTAGAATTTTCCTGTCAATATCCCTCAGACTTATGAATGATTCAAAAGAGTATGCTTTGAAAGTACAGAGTTCAAATACTTTAAAGAAAAGACAAACTGAAAAGAAATAATAAATTATTTATTCTGGTTTTAACAAGCTAAGAAAGACAAAACCTCGATAAAATACTCCCTCTTTCCAAAAGGTGAGTCATAATGTAAAACAATTAATTATTTCATTTCTGAAGGTAACACAATTAAAACATAACCCAAGCTCAACACATCCATTAGAGTCCAAGGGATTTTTTACATTACAGTTTGTTGAATATTTGGACGTATCTTTTAGAGATCAGTTTCTTTATAAATATTTTTGGTAGTATTAAGGTCTACCAAATGACAGTAAATTCAGAATATATCAATAAAGTCACAGTCTCAGCATTATTAGGTAGTAATAAGGTCCACATGATGACAGTAAATACAGAATATATCAACAAAGTCAGTCTCAGCATCATTAGTTAGAACTAAGGTCTACCTGATGATAGTAAATTCAGTCATTATATATCAATAAAGCGACATTTGCAGCATCATTAGGAAGTACTAAGGTCTACTTGAAAACAGTAATTTCAGTATATATTATTAAAGTCACATTCTCTGAATTACTAGTTGCTACTAAGATCTCCATGATGACAGTAAATTCAATATATATCACATAAAGCCACATTATGGTCAGCTTTACGAAGTACTATGATTTACCTGATGACAGTAAATTCATTATTTATTATTAGAGACATTCTCAGCATCATTAGCTGGTTCTAAGGTCTACCTGATGACATTAAATTTAGGCCTAATATATCAAAGAAGCAATATTCTCAGAAACATTAAATCACAGTTAGGACTACCTGATGACAATAAATTCAGTCAGTATATATCAATAATGCCACATTCTCGGCATCGTTAAGTAGTATTAAGGTCTACCTTAGGATAATAAATTCTAAATGTATCAATAAAGACACAATCTCATCGTTATTATGTGGTATTAAGGTCTGGTAGTAACGTCTTTGTTAATTAATCAAATACGAGCGTTTATGCTTCTGATACTTGAAATCTCTGTTGATAACCCTAACGCAAAAAAGTGCGGGAAACATGTTCTTGTGAGTTTCCCACTGTCTTGTGAGGGGCGTGTTGGAAATATGTTTTGCTGAGGTGAAAAACCAAACGTATCTAATAATTCACAAGTTCTTTAAGTATTTTAATTTGTATTATATTCTGATTAAAAAACAAAAATTTCAAATTTTCAAATTACTAGTAATTCGTTTAAAAACATTAACTAAAACTGTCTTTAACACAAACATAGTTTATCATAAATAAACAGCAAATTGCACTGCGGTATGTGTGCCGACCTACATCACTAGCTTTCGGGGTTTGATACCCGTGCTGCACAGAGTACAGGTATTCCATTGTGTAACTTTGCGTTTAATATAAAAGAATGAAAGAAATTCGAATTATTATCAGACTGGTGTCAGTTTTTACAGTTAACTCTAATATTAAAAAAAAAAATACTAAAGAAACTTTTATTTATTCTGCGCATGCATGTATGTTACACCACGTTTTTCTGAAAAACAACAACAACAACAAAACACTTCCAAAGTAAATATTGGAAAAGCGAAAACAGAACTGATGATGTAAGGTCACTTTGAATTCTTTTCCTTGAACATTACTTGTCCTTCAACAGGATTCGTACTTGTTTATGTGGATTTCAAGTAACTGTGGCAAATTTGCTGCACTATTTATTTTCTCGCAATGTTATAGAGGCCGCTCTCTGTGAAAAATCAGGTGAAGAAAGGTAGTTTTGCTTTTAGATGCGATAAACGTGCGTTTTATATAATTTATGTATGTATGTACGTTTTCTGATAGGAAAATCAGATCGGACTATCTGCTGAGTCTACCGAGAAGAATCAAACTCTTGATTTTAGTGTTGTTAATCTGTAGACTTACCTCTGTACCAGCTGGGTCCCGTTTGAAGTAAAGACTATAAACTCGAGAATTTTTAACTTCACATTTATACATATATATATGTATATGTAGATTGCTGTTTGGAAATTCGAATACCAGAAATGATTATAAGCTATATAAAAGCTAAGGTAATTTACATTCAATATAAGATTTTACTGTACTGTGTGAAAACATGTTTATTGTGTGATATTTGTTAATGTTAAACAGATACCTCTACTTTGTGATAATGAGAAGCCTACTTGAAGTGAAATTGTATCTCAATACACATGGTATAGGTACTAAAACTTTGACTAAAATGTAACAGAGATCAACGTTTCGACTATCTTAGGTCATTTTAAAATTTTAATACCCATAGCAGCTGTATTGATTATATAGATGTGTATATTGTTTGAAGACTTTTAAATGCGTATATATTTTTCTTCTCAGAATGCTAACCTTAATACTGCAATAAAAAGCTGATTACTCTTGTTTTACGAGTGGTAATATAAATACTTATTGGTGTCAATGTGAAAATAAATGTTTTATACATTTTATAAACTTGAACAATAATTGAATTAAACGTTGTTCAAAGTCGTCAAATTGTTGAATTACACATTGTATAGAATCGTCAAAATGTAAAATTGTTGAATTATACATAGTTTTAAATCGTCAGATGTTAAATTCTTGATGACGAGAAACCTACTTAAAATAAACAAGCATCTCAGAACTGCTGATATGGGTACTGGTAATGATTTAAGTATGGGGAATCCCGTGTCACCAGTTCCAGCCACCATTTTTGTGACAGGTTAAATCTCAAGCTATCAATTCAGACTTACACCTACCACTCTTCTGGTACAGGTATGTTTATGACACAATTATTGGATTCACATGTTCAGCACACAAACTTAGTTTTTTCAGTCATGTTAACTTCATACACCTCAACATTAAGTTCACCTGTGAACAGGAAAAAAGTAATCAAATAATATTTCTTTACCTCAAAATCACTAGAACTGATACACAATTCAAAACAGAAATCCACGGAAAAATCACCCACACTGTATTATACATTTTCCCTGAAACTCAGGATATGAAACAAAACAATAACTCAACATATTAAAAAAGCAAATAAACACAGCCACAAAACTATGTTCACCCGATAAAATCAACGATGAAATCAACAAAATAAAACAACACTTCATCAACATCAACAAATTTCTTCAAAAAACCGTTGAAAATATTATACGCACACGCCTAGACCAACATCAAACAAACAACAATAAATCCCAAGAAAGAAATTACAATACCTCATTTTGCTGCATACCGTTTGTTACCGACTTTAGCGAAAAATATCCAACATCTGGGAAAAACTTAAAATAGAATATTCCAGTAAACACCAAATTTATTCAAAAATCAGATTCAAAGTTAAAGTCGATATTGTATAAAAACTACACAAACAAACACAACACCAACATTGTTCATCAAATACAACGCAACAACTGTTACAACTTCGGAGAAGCAAGCAGAAAAATGGAAACTAGGTTAAAAAAACAGCAACAACAAAAAACACGTTTTAAAACATTGCAAATTAAATAAACACAACATAACCATAAAAACACCCAGATATTAAGTTGGGAAACAAATATAAAGAAACACACGATCAAGGCAGCTCTACTCATACAACAACTAAACCCAAAATAAACCAATCTTCATACCAATACTGACATCCAACTGCAGCGCCCCTACATTCCCGTACCTGTTTATTCTCTCGTCTCTGAAACGTGTGTCCGTCCACAGTAACGTTGAAACTCTCTCCTTTTTTAACCTGAAGGTGATCTAGGAAGGTCGAAATGTTGTTCTATCCTTGTCAGTAAAAGTGTTTATACCCATACCAGCCGTTTTGAGATCCAAAATGTCAAATTGTTGAATTTCACACATATATGAAAAAACGGCTCGTTTGGTTGAGAAAATATTTTACAAAGAAGAGCGAACAACATTTGGACCTTCTTCGGTGATCGTCAGGTTCACAAAGAAAGAGGTAACTGACCGGAAGCTGACAACATGTTTGAAAGGAGTTATGTAACTGAGTGTCGGAATGTAAAGGACGATGTTGGATGTTTGAATATATAATTTTATTTATTTTATATTAATATAGATATGAAGGTGTTCCTTTATATTGGTTTATTTTGGGTTTAAGTTGTTGTATAAGTAAGGCTTCTTTAATTTTGCGTTTGTTTATGTTTGTTTCTTTATTTAGTATTCGAGTGTTTTCTGTGGTTATGTTGTGTTTATTTGACTTGCAGTGTTCGAAAACGTGTGAAGGTGACTTTTCATGTTCTTTGAATCTGGTTTCCATTTTTCTACTTGTTTCTCCAATATAGAAGTCGTGGCAGTTATCACATTGTATTTTATAAATAATGTTTATGTGGTGTTTGTCAGTTTAGTTTTTACATCGTATAGACCTCAGTTTTGTGCCTGGTTTTTAAATAAATTTGGTATTAACTGGAATGTCATATTTTGTTACTAGTCTTTGCCAAATTTTTGTTATTTGTCTGCTTATGTCAGTAATATATAGTATGCAGCAGTATATGGTTTCGTGGTTTTTTGATTCGTGAGATATATTTACTTTTGTTGGTTGATTTTGCTTTCTGTCTAGGTGTGTGCGTATAATGTTTTCTACGGTTTGTGGCGGAAACTTATTGATGTGGATGAAGTATTGTTTTATTTTGCCTAATTCATCGTTAATTTTATCTGGTGAGCATAGTTTTGTGGCTGTGTTTATCTGGTTTCTAAGTATGTTGAGTTTTTGTTTTGTTTCATGTGCTGAGTCCCAAGGAATGTATAGTCCAGTATGGTGATTTTTCGGTTGATTTCTTTTTTAAATTGTGTTTTGGTTCTTGTAATTTTGAGGTTAATAAATGATATTTGATTGCTTTTTTTCCTGTTCACATGTGAAGTTAATGTTGGGATGTATAAAGTTAATGTGATTGAAAAAATTAAGTGTGTGTTCTGCAGATGTGAATCCCGCAATCGTGTTGTTTACATATCTGTACCAGTATAGTGGTGGATGTAATACTGTATTAATTGCTTGTGTTTCAATTTGTCTCACAAAAATATTGGCTAGAAATGGTGATACTGGGTTGCCCATGCTTAGGCCGTTTGTTTGTATATAGTTGTGGTTGTTGAACATGATGTTTGTCTTTATCGTGGTGAATCCTATGAGGGTTGCTAATTGGTTGCTGGGAATGTCTATAGATGAGTTTGGGTCTCGGATATAGAGTTCTAAGGCTATTTTGCAGGCTTCAGCGGTTGCAACTTCTGTAAAAAGGAATATAACATCGAAACTGACCATTAAGGCTTTATGATTAAGTTGATTAAGACTAGACTTGAAATTAAAAGTCTTTAATGAATGATCTGGCTGATGTTACATTTTTGGAGAATGTCCATGCTATGTATTTACCAAGATTGTAATTAAACGATTCATATGTGGACATTATTTGTCTTAATGGACAAGCTGGTTTATGAGGTTTGAGGATGCCGTATATTTGTGGTGTGCATGAATCAATCTTGCGTAGGTAGGAATAAAGATTTTGTGAAATTAGAAGATGAGATGACTTTAGCATCTACAGTACTAGAAGGTTTACAGAATCCAATTGTAAAAATTTAGTTTGCATTTCTAACTTTATTCTGTCACATGAAAATAAAATAAATTTAGGGTTTCAAGCTGAGAGTTTCAGAATCCACAGGAAACGTGCCTCTGTCAACAGTTGTATAAAAGATATCCTTGGTAATTTTATTAAAAGTACTAAAAGATGCAGATATATCGAAAGTTAAAATCAATAAACCTTCAATTTACCTCCCCTTAAGTGAAATATATCGTGGAGAAACTGAAAGTTTCCTTCTAGAATATTCTTCCATAATCCAAACCAAAGAACTCGAAGAATATCAGCTTAAGACATTGAATTTTTATGTCAAACTAAGCAAGGAAATGTGAAAACGGTTTGTATCTGGTATGTTCACGTATTTATAACTATTTGTGGTTTTAGATCCATAAAATGTATCTCAAGGACAGCCACATTCAATTATCCCATTGGCCATGAAATTTCCTTTTATTATTGAGGAAAAAAAAAGTGTGAAAATATCAATAGAGAATGACGAGAGTTAACTTTGTGAGAGACTGAAATTTCAGAACCAGGGAAATACTGGTATTATATTTATCAAGAAAATGTGGAGACATATTTAGTTTCCCAATTGTCTCCAAAATAATGATAAATTTATAAACATTGCTTCATTCTTCAGTTGCAGTAGAAAGGTTGTTATCTTTGGTAAACAATATAAAGGTAAAAAATCGTTCTCGGCGAAGTACGGAAATACTAATGCCTTATTATATGGCAAAAATCTTTTAAAAAACACGAAATGTAAAAAATGGTAAACGTCTGAAAAATTGTGCAAAAAAATGAAGGAAACCAAATTGTATACCAGTGAAAAAGAAAAAAACCACCAAGGTTTTAATACAATAAGATTAGTTATATGTTTTTTTATTTAACTTGGTAAATTTTAGAAAAATTATTTGTTAAAATCCAAGAAAATCATCTGGCAACCAGATCAAGGACAGTTGAAGTTATATTTTAACAAACCGGAGCCACACCTCATTATAGGTATTGAAATTAGTAAAGAAATTTATCGTTTTCTGATTATTCAATTTAGTTTTCCTTAGTTTACCGACTTACGATTAGCAAGTGAACTGATTGATAGGCTTAGTGTAGTTATAATAAGCTTTCTCCTGGGATTAATGTGGTTTTAATGAGCTGATTACTGGGCTCAGTGTGGTTGTAACATGTCATTATGCAACTAAATCGTGGTCTCTTTTTGTCGTATTTTAGAAAAAAGTATTGAAAGCAACGTTTCACTTACGCTTTTCACATTAGCCTAGATTCATGAACAGAATTCTAAAATTACAAATCTTCCCAATTATGAAGTTAGATATCAAGGGAAGCATAACTAGGTTTACTTTATGATAATAAAATTATGCATCTCAGAGTTGTTAGATATACGTCACGAGCGAAAGCAAAAAAGATGTCGTAAAATGTGGATAACATTGTATCTGATATGTCTATTGCCAATGAGGCTTTTCACTTAGTAACTGAGTTCATTATACTGGTATAAATACGACAAACACAGGATTGGCCTAGGACTTAGCCATTGTTCATATCATCAGTTCCTACATAAGAATAAGTGAATCACGTGTAAGATGTATATTATTTGGAACTGTGTGTGCATCACATGTACCATTACATTTATTATTCGATTGGGCCTCACGCTTTGTGAAAGCCAAATAGTCTGGTTTATACACACTTGGCCGTGTAGTTGGTTTAAAAGACATGCTTATTTGTACATGAGACTGGTTGAATATTTTGAGGTGAGGTTACTAACACGTCTTACGTTCAAACGCTTTTCAAAGTTTCTTCATTTAATGTACGTTATTCATGTCTCGTTGTTCTGTTGTTTATCACCAAAAAGTTCTACACGATTTACGCACAAGTTCAGGGAGCATAAAACTTCACTAGGAGTAACGTTCATGAAATCCGCCTTCCGCTATACGTAAATAAAATGAATAAACGACACCTGTGTAAGTTATAAATAAATTAAAATAACAAACCCCATTTATTATTATTACTCGAATAATATCTATCTAATGTATACGATTCACCTTTATAAAAGGCTTAAATGACCAAAGATGTGCTCATAAGCGTTGAACAGGTAAAAATGCCGCAGCAGAGAGATCGACCAATCGAGAGATACATTACGCCTCTACTTCACAGATTCTCTTTTTCAGATCGGTGTTTATGGAAAATAATATAAATCTTTAATATATTTATATAATTATAAATGTGTTTTCCTGTTGCATTGTTTCTTCGTGTTTAATTTAATCAATTACAGCCAAATAATAATTTCCAGATTTTTTTATAATCGTATTCTGCTATTATTTCACTCCACTTTTTTATAGGCAATTCAAAAACCATTCCTTGTACCTTTCTGGAAAGATTGGCCATTTTAATAAATCTTTTGTAAGTTTCGAGATTCTATATTTTTAAGCTAGTTCTCAGATTTTATTTATAATGTAACAACTTTTTGGTCGCTGAGCTAACTTTGAGGAAATCTTCCTAACTTATCTTTATGGTTGACAAGCGAATATTTCAGTAGTTTTAGACTTAGTCAATAGGTGCCTTAGGCTCATACCTTATATTTACAACACTTGCATGTTGGAAACGCCATTAAGCAATATGTTTATGACCGTTAAAAAGATAAGACTGGACAGTTTGCTTGGTAGAGATATCAACACAGTATATAGATCTACAAAAAATAACTTTAGTTTGCACATCTTCTCAACTAAAATAGTTTTGTTATTTTTTCGTTCCTATTTTGTAATCTACGTTGTTTTTACTTACTTTATGTAGCATTTCTTACGCTAACACAATGCAGTTGTTCATACAATCATCTAACATTTATTCACCACGAATGGCATCTTCTGGTAAAGATATAATCACCAAAACTAGATTAAAGTTGGGACAATTTTTAATCTAAATAAAGAAAGCCAAACAGGTGTGTTTTTGTTGTTGTTGTTCTCAAATAAATATTTAGTTTACTTAGAATTACAATGAGATTTAAAAATTATTCGCAAAAACGACATGGAAAATAATATTGTAAGACTCAAGTTCTCTTTCAATCCAACAATAGTTACAGATGTATATGAACATTTTTCAGTTATCATATGTTTCTTCAAAGTATTTTTTAATTACCTACGATAACTAACTCTAACGAAGGAAAACTGGAATTTTCAGCTTCAGTGGCATCCTTTGTGCTACTATGTCAAAGGATCAAAACAGAGATCCCTAGGATTTAGATATGGCAATCCTTTTCTTGAACTAATGATAAGAGAAACTCTCTCTGAACCGAATAGAGGAATTGACCGTCACTTTTATAACGCGCCCACAGCTGAAAGTACGGAATATTTTATCACATCTCAATTCTCGGACCCTTCGATACGCAGTCCTGTGAGCGTTATAAGAGTGTCAGTCAAATTTCCCATAATTTGATTAAAATAACCCAATAGTTGACTGACGTTGTTAGCTAGCTGTGTTCTCTCTGATCCATCACTTCAGAATTAGGTTCTGCTATGGTAAACGGCCCGACTGTAAGTTTATGCGGAACTCTACAATTAACAGAAACATTCTTTTTTTCAAAGCTTATTTAAAATGCGTATAGAAACGTTCCTGCTTAAAAGGATTGATTATTGTAGCCGAAGAAACAAAACGACTGCGTCAAACTAAAAAAAGACTCAGAACTTTAATGAAACATTTTAGTGTATCTGTTTCCCCATAAATACAAGTTATTTTCTTTTCTGCCTGGAAATTGTGCAACAAACAAGAATATCATGACAAAAACGTTGATCATTCGTTTACGACGTGCGCATTACGAATCCAATATAGTGAAATTCTGCCACGTGGAGTGAAAAGTAATCAGTTTTTATATCCCACAGCAATTTCGAACCTGACGACATTTTATTTTATACTCGTCTTGTCATTTCAGATAAATCTACAATAATAATGTAACATGCTGTTACATAGAACTAAAAAACTCAACGATCGCTGTTCACAATGTTTCCTAACGTTCAACTATTAAATTTAAAAAAAGGCTACAAATATGTAATGAATCTCATTTTTTGCAGTGCTCTGAAATTCATGAAATTTCATTTAATCTTTTGAGAAGAAAACAATGTCTTAGCGTTGTATTTAATGACCAAAGTTTAGCAAGTAATGATATCAACCTGGAAAGTATAGCATGTGGCCTGAATTTTCTGGTTTCTTGATTGGCTACAGACCAGAAGCAAGATGCAAAGCTACTTTTAATAACAAAACAGAAACAATAAATATCACGGTTGCAACATCTGCACAACTTAAAGTGTGTTCAGCAACACATTGGGGCTCGAACCTTGTACCTATCAATTTGTAGCGAGACGTATTAGTGGCTAGGGCATGTCTATTATTGTTTATTTAACACTTTGTTTTTTGTTCTAAACTTTACGATTTTTGTTTGTTATTGTTGTTTTAAGTTAAGCACAAAACTATCTATGCTCTGTCTACCATGAGTATCGAAACCCGGTTTTTTGCCTTGTAAGAATGCAGACATACTCTTGGGCCACTGGAGTGGGGGGACAAGTATTTGTTGGTGTTTATTATTGAGCACAAAACTACAGGACTATTCGTGCTCTGCTCACCATGGGTATCGAAACATTTAGAACATTTACTTGTTTGAAATGCGGGTTGATTTTTTTTTTCTTATACGGATATATTCTTATACCACTAGATTTAAACAGAACCTGTATTTCATCATCTATGTTATTAAAACCACACTATCAATAAATATCACAGTTTTTATTTTAAAAAGGGCTGTTTCAATTTAACACCATTGCAACATCCAGTTCTGATCTTCAATCTGTTATTATTTCATAGTTCTTCAGGTAATTCCCTAAGTGGTTTATAGAGTTCTGCGTGTGTGTCTTGTGTATTCCTCGTAGTAAAGCCACGTCGGGCTATCTGTTGCGCCACCGAGAGAAATCGAACCCGTGATTTTAGCGCTGTACATCTGTAGAATTGCCAGTACTAACGGTATAGAGTTCTACAAGGCATATTATAGAACTTTTTGATTTTAACTCGAATTCAATTAATTCATACATGCCGAGATCAAGAAGCTCAAATTTAGGCTATTTCGAGTTAAAGGTTTGTTTTGTTTTAGAATTTAGCACAAAGCTACTCGAGGGCTATCTGTGCTAGCCGTCCGTAATTTAGCAGTGGGAGACTAGAGGGAAGGCAGTTAGTCATCACCATAAACCGCCAACTCTTGGGCTACTCTTTTACCAACGAAAAGTGGGATTGACCGTCACATTATAACGCACCCACGGCTGGAGGGCGAGCATGTTTGGCGCGAACCCGCGACCCTCAGATTACGAAGCGCACGTCTTAACTCGCTAGGCCATGCCAGGCCCCATTTTGAGTTAATCTGTGTCTTTACATAATATTGCCATATCACAACTTAATCATTACCGAAGAAATTTTCAAAACTGTATGAAATTTAGTTTCGATATTAAACAATGTTTATTTTTATACGTAAGTTCAGCAACAACAGCTTGTGACAAATTCAAAGTACTTAAACAATCATAGGTTTATTTTTTTAATTTTTGAAAATCAGTTTGTTTGTTTGTTTTGGAATTTCGCACAAAGCTACTCGAGAGCTATCTGTGTAATTTAGCAGTGTAAGACTAGAAAGAAGGCAGCTATTCATCACCACTCTTGGCTACTCTTTTACCAACGAATAGCGGGATTGACTGACACATTATATACCCCCACGGCTGGGAAAACGAGCATGTTTAGCGCGACGCGGGCGCGAACCCGCGACCCTCGGATTACGAGTGCACGCCTTAACGCGCTCGGCCATGCCATGCCTTTGAAAATCAGATACCAGACTAACAAAACTAAAATTATGACCTAAAATCACTATACAATTTCTTTTTATCTATAATTGCCTAAATTTTGCCGTGGTAGGTGGTGTTACCCGAGAACAATAGACAACAGTGTAATTAATCAAGAAATTCCCAAGGGAAAACTACCCGCAAATTTTATTTATGACACAAACGTGATACAGAAATACGTGAGACCGGTTAATTCACTTCAATAGTTTATTTCTTTCGTAACACGTTTTCGTTTTTACAGCAATAAAAAATGTAGAATATTATCTATTATTAATTATGGATATTTATAGCAAAGCCTTAAGCTCACTGAAAGCTTTCGACTCACTGCAGTAGCCATCTAAATTTGAGGAATGAAACCACCTTAAATTGTTCCTCTTGATCCTCACTCCCCGTCAAACTCTTGCATAAACATACGTTGTGTTTGTACGTTTTTTAATTTCGCGCAAAGCTGCTAGAGGGCTCTCTGTGCTATCCATCCCAAATTTAGCAGTGAAAGACAAAAGAGAAGGTTGCCTAGTCATCACCACAAACTGCCACTTCTTGGGCTACTCTTTTACCAACGAATAGTGGAATTGACCGTCATATTTAATTTATATTTACTCAATAATTTACCACATAAAATACCGAGATTAAAATCATTTTCATACACTCTACATGATTCAGTATCCCACTTCGTCATCATCACAAGTCAAATATAAATTTTGCAAGAGTCGAGGCCTATAATCACGTGATCAACTCCACACATTATTTTAATTAAAGGAATTTTGCGCCATCTGTTAACAACTTGTCTCTCTAATTCTACTTAACTGTTTGAATTTATTTTTATTACATTTTATTACTTGAATAGTTTCGTGTGTGCGATACAAATATTAATACTCAAAAGTTGTACTTAAATAGTTTCTTCATTTGTCTGTTGAATGTTTTCATCTAAAGGTGGGATCTTTGATTCATTGCTTCTTACGTGTTTTGCATTAATTTGTTTGCTTTGAATTTCGCGCAAATCTACACGAAAGCTATTTGCGTTAGCCGTCCCTTATTTAGTAGTGTAAGAGCAGAAAGAAGGCAAATAGTCATCACCACCCACCGCTAATTCTTGGGCTACTTCAGTGAGAATTACCGTTACGTTATAACGCCTCCACATTTTAAAGGGCGGGGCATGTTTTGGTGTGTCGGGGATTCGAGCCTTCGACCCTCAGATTACGAGTCGAGCACCCTAATCATTTTGCCATGCCGGATTTTGGGGTTAATTTAATCTAAATATATTTTTTTCTCTTTATTGTTCTATATAAATATTCCCACATTCAATTTATTGTATATTTTTTGTTTTGGAATTTCGCACAAAGCTACTCGAGGGCTATCTGTGCTAGCCGTCCCTAATTTAGCAGTGTAAGACTAGAGGGAAAGCAGTTAGTCATCACCACGCACCCCCAACTCTTGGGCTACTCTTTTACCAACGAATAGTGGGATTGACCGTCACATTATACACCACAACGGCTGGGAGGGCGAGCATTTTTAGCGCGACGCGGGCAAGAACCCGCGACCCTCGGATTACGAGTGCACGCCCTAACGCGCTCGGCCATGCCAGTATATTATATATATTGTTTTGATTAACAACTCTTCCATGATTTGACAACAAAGTTTAAATGATGACAAAAGCCTGTATTTGTTAATTCGTTCAGACAGGCCCGGCATGGCCAGGTGTGATAAGGCGTGCGACTCGTAATCTGAGTGTCGCGGGGGCGTTATAATGTAACGATCAATCCCACTATTCGTTGGCAAATTAGTAGCCCCAAAGTTGGCAGTGGATGGTGATGACTCGGTGCTTTTCCTCTAGTCTTACGCTGCTAAATTAGGGACGGCCAGCGCAGATGGCCCTTGAATAGCTTTGCGCGAAATTAAAAAACAAACAAACACTTTCGGTGGTAAAAGAGAAGCCCAGCAGTTGGCGGTGGGTGATGATGGCTAACTGCCTACCCTCTAGTCTTACACTGCTAAGTTATGACAGTTCAACAACACAAACAAATTTTTCTGTTTATGAGCTTCACTTGTATTTTAATAATTATTAACGCTTGTTACAACTGCTTAAATAATCAAATTTAATTAAAATAATCTTAAATGTTAAATAAAGCTGAAGGACTAGAGGTAAATGTTGTTAATAGATGGCGCAAAATTCTTTAAATTAGATTAATATATAGTTCGATACTGAGCACAAACCTGCACAGAGAGCTAGCTATCTGTGATCTGCCCAGTACGGGTATCGAGACCCGATTTCTAGTGTTATAACTTCAATACATAGCACTGTGCCACTAGGGTGCATCATATGTAAAACTGACTTCGTGATTCTTTAACAAACTCTTGCAAACCATTACACCAGTCATAATAATGACGAAGTAACTTGTGAGATTTTGCTTAATTGCAAGATTTTGTCTTTACGCAGTGAATTACGAATAAATGTTTGGCTATGATTTAATACCATAAGCAGTCTCGGTTTTAAACATTTATCGCGTACGATTAAACATTATTTTTTGTAACAACTATGTCACTCAAAATGAATGTCAGTGACCTTTCAAAGTCAATGTTATTTTTGACTTAATTTCCTCCTCTGACTATTGTTCCCAGTCAACAATATCGACATTTACGAATTGTTTAGTCTTGACTTTTATTTAATGTTTTTCAGTTGTCGTACATTAATTTTACAGTCTAAATCTTGTATTAAAACAAAATATTTACGTGAAGAAACCATTAATATAGATTTAAACTTATTTTTGTGAATGGAAATGATACGAAATTGTAAAGTAATACACTTCTTCAGTCCTTTATTTTTTAGGCAGATAATACAGTTTTCGTAAGCCATGACCAGGTAGGTTAATAAGGTGTTCGACTTGTAATATGAAGGTCGCTGGTTCGAATCCCTGTTACACCAAACTTGCTCGCCCTCTCAGCTGTGGGAGCGTTGTAATGTTACGGTGAATCCCACTGTGGTTTGATGAAAGAGTAGTCCAAGAGTTGGCGATGGGTGGTGATGACTAGATGCTTACCCTTTAGTTTTATACTAATAAATTAAGGATGTCTTGCGCAGATAGCCCTCGTGAAGCTTTGCGCGAAATTTCAAAAACAAAAACATACAAACAGTGCTTCAAATGCCCTATGGAAATGTGGTATTGTCATTATCTTGTGGTAATGACCAATGGAGTCTGTGTTACGAGATTAGCTTTGTTAATGAGCTAATTTCTGTGACTGCTTTGAACGTTGGTGTTTGTAGGAGATTAATTTACAGAAACTTGCTTGAATTTTCATATTGTTTAAGAGAAAGCATCGAAACTTAAACAGTTTTATTCGTTTCTTCTTTTTTTTTTCGTATTGTGTGGAAGTTATGTCTTTAAACGTTATTTTGGTTAAATTCAGAACTCGATATATCCCAACTAGGCCTTTTTGCAAATTATTTTGAACAAGTAAAAAAACCTGAAAACTAAGTGGAGTTTAAAGCCATTTAAATTCTGTTTGATTGTTAACAGATGTGAAATAGAAAAACTTTATAAAATAAGCTACTCTTCAAATTGAAAGGTTTTCTCTTTGAAGTTCTAATAAGTAATAAAAACGATAAGTTATTCCGAAATTAAGTAGCTTTGCATTATGGTCATAAGTAATATATACTAAAATAAAATGTGCATTACTTAAGACAGTTCTGTAATAACAATTAACTAGAATAGGCAATATTTTCTCATGAAATGTAGCAGATAGTTTCAGGAAGGTAAGTAACCTTTAGTTTAGAATGTGATGCTTTCATTTAGTTTCTCTGAAAATCAAGATTACTAAAGGAAACAATTTAATATAAAAATTTACGAAATTCTTGTTGTTTATGTACTTATAATAGTTATTATTCTTTTATAAGATTTAAATGTTTCTTACTCTCGAACTTCTGTGATTCCATAAGATTAAATTTCTTTATTCTTTAACTTATCTTGTTACATAATATTACAATTCTTATTATCATCGAACTCCTCTGGTTCCATAAGATTAGAATTATTATTATCATCGAACTTCTCTGGTTCAATAAGATTACAAAGCTTGTTATCATCGAACTCCTCTGGTTCAATAAGATTATAAAGTTTGTTGTCATCGAACTTCTCTGGTTCAATAGGATTATAAAGTTTGTTATCATCGGACTCCTCTGGTTCAATAGGATTATAAAGTTCATTATCGAACTCTTCTGGTTCTATAGAATTAGAGTTCTCCATGATAAGAATTTAAAGGTGTCAAATGCTGGATACATCATATTACTTTTCCAGGGTATTGATAAATGTTGATTATCTTTAACTTGTTTTTCTTTTTCAGGATAAAATTATATATGTAACCGATCTAATAATCATTTAAACTTAACAATATAGTCCTTTAGTATGTAAGCAAAATGTAGGATGTCTTCTTACATTAGGACTAACTACTTAATAAACTTCGGTAGAACTTCTTTTATGTTGCATTATCTTTACTTTAATGTCACGTTTCTGATGTAGCTAGAATTCTTCAATTCGGTAAAAGTGTATCATGAATTTAGAAGAAAAGTAGGCTATTATAGTGATCTAATTCTCAGTTGTGTCAGTAGAAGACCATAGTAAAGGCCAGAAAGTATAAGTTATAAAATAATTGGATATTTGCCCAGAAACGTGTAAAAGATTGGAACATTACGAGCCATTAAACTTCAGAGAATTCACTTCCGGCGTTATTCTTTGTAAGAAAGCCATCAAACAATTTCAGCACAAAAAATACTCACGCTAGCTAGCGTTCCTGTCAAGTGAAGTGTGTCTGTTTAACAACCAAAAAGGCCCGACATGACCAGGTGATTAACGCACTCGACTCGTGATTCGAAGGCCTTGAGTTGAAGTCCCCGTCATACCAAACATGCTTATCTTTCAGCCGTAGGGGCGCGATAATGTGACGGTCAATCCAATTATTCGTTGGTAAAAGAGTAGCCCAAGAGTTGACGGTGAGTGATAATGATTAGCTGTCTTCCCTCTAGTCTTACACTGCTAAATTAGAGATAACTAATACAGATAGCTCTTGAATAGCTTTGCGCGAAATTCAGAAACAAAAACAAAACAATCAACATAAAGGTAATTTGTACCTCACATGGACTGTCGATAAAATATTATGTTCCAGACTAGATTGAATATTGTTTGTGAGTTTGTAAAAGTTTTGAATTATTTGTAATAACTATTTAAAATAACGTTATTATAAAATGTATTATTTTGTTCGGTGTTTTTGTTTTGTATATTAAAATATATTTGTGTGAAAAAAGAAAACTGTGTGTATCCATTTTGTTCGACTCGTACTTCGAGGATCAAGAGGTTCAAATCCCCGTCGCACCAAACATGCCTGCCCTTTCAGTCATGGGGGCGTCATAATGTGCGGTGAATCCTACTGTTCGTTGATAAAGGAGTAGCCTAAGAGTTGGCGTTAGTGGTAAATTAGGGACGGCTAGCGCAGATAACCTTTGTGTAGCTTTGAGCAAAATTCAAAACAAACCAAGCAATCTGAATATACACTACTAAATGCCATACTCAAAGATGAAACAATATACACACTAAACGTAGCAAGTATCACGTTCGGGAAATAAATAATATGCAGAACAATCTGAATATACACTACTATATGTCATGCAGGAAGACAGAAACGATACTCGTGTTAATCTGAGGATACATGACTAAATATTGTACCGGAACACTAAATAATACTTCCGCCAATGCCAAAATACACTACGATTGTTGTTGTTGTTGTTTTGAATTAAGCACAAATCTGCACAATGGGCCATCTGTGCTCTGCCAACCACGGGTATTGAAACCCGGATTTTAGCGTGTAAGTCCGCAGACATACCGCTGAGCCTCTAGGGGGCAAATACACTACGAATGCAAACAGTGGAACTGCACTCTTTTAAAAACATACAAGAAACACAATGTTTCAGATGTTATCAAAACGTATTTTCTAAACGTATGTCAGTGTAATATTGGTAATTGTTTGCTTCGTATTAACTTTAATAAGTAAGATATTTTTATTCTTCTAGACTCTCGAGGTTGGGGCCCGACATGGCCAAGCGTATTAAGGGGTTCGACTCGTAATCCGAGGGTCGCAGCTGGTTTCCAGTTGCACCAAACATGCCCGCCCTTTCAGCCGTGAGTACGTTATAATATCACGGTCAATCCCACTATTCGTTGGTAAAAGAGTAGCCCAAGAGTTGGCGATGGGTGGTGATGACTAGCTGCCTTCCCTCTAATCTTACATTGAAAAATTAGGGGCGGCAAGCGCAGATAGCTCTAGAGTAGCTTTGCGCGAAATTCAAAACAAACAAACTCTCGAGGTTTTATATTAGATTGGAATAAATTAATTAACATCTTTTCTTAATATTAAATGTCCTCTTTAACTTTGTATTGGTAAGGAAGAACGATCAATCACTTTTCCTTTTTCACACATTTTTGAATTGTGCAGAAAAATTGAATTTAAAAGGAAAAAAGTGAACACTGTAATTATATCTTTAATATGTATGAACGTATTATTTTATTTGTTTATATGTTCATTGCTAATCACTTTTCCAAAATGTGACAAGATGTATTTTATTACACATATATGTTTACTCAAAATTTAAGGAATCGTTTTAAGAAAACAAAACTAAATTAACACGGGCTAAAAATGATGTTTTTTGAATTTATTCTTCGGCTATCACAATTGTTCAAAAATTTTATAATAATCAGTTATGTTCGAATGTTGACCAGTGTATTCTAAGTGATTGCGAAGCCTTGATTTGTTTATGGCTGACGTATTAAACATTATCTATTTGCTTTAATTATGTCTCCAATTCAGTTGCTGTTTGTTGTTTGTTTTTTTTATAATTGAAAGACCAAGCAACACAAAAACTCCAGCTGCGTCCAATAGGCTGATAAAGTGAACCTACTTGTGGCTATAAAACTGTATTTTATTGGTGGTGTGTTCAGTCTTGGACGACAAACCTTAAAATCATGAATTAAACAGAACATAAAGGTTTTTAATTCAACAATAGGCATCGGAATGATAAAAACTGGAAGATTTACATACTTTGTTATTTTAATTGGTTTGTTTTGAATTTCAAGGAACTCCAAGCGGATAATCGAATAGAAGCCATTTTTTGTTTTTTTTAAAAGAAAAGAACCTCTCTCATTCGTAAGTTTCGCAGATGAAACCGAGCAATTAGAGTTTTGATAAGGTAAAGAAACCAAGCAATTATATTTGATAAGGTAAGGAAACCGAACAGCTAGGTTTTTGATAACGTAAAGAAATAAATCAACTAAGTTTCTTGATAACGACAAACAAGAAGTGAAAAAATGTACAATGTTTTATCTTCTTGCAGCAGTGTCATTGACTGCTCCTTTAAGTGAAGGAACATAACACACATCATATCTTCATAATTTTATGTTATTAAACAGACTTTTGTAATTTTTGTAGATCAAAAACCAGTAACAGTCTATTACTAGATGTATTTCCGCCAGGTCCTATAAAGTTCCTCGTTTCAAAAGTAAATAAAACCAAATAAAGAGTGACAAATATTTGTGTTTAGCCTACAGAGTGCATAATTCCTATCATGATACATAGCATGCGCACATTTTACTGGCAAATTGCAGTATTAAGTGTCCCTTATGTGACGTCATTTTACTGTCTACTGACTGACTGAGAGACAACGAACAATTATATAGCTACGTGAATGGTTGAATCAGGCAACCTTCAATTCCCTTTCAGTGGAAATAGCATTTATTTTCATTACAAATCACAATTTTACTCATAAAAGTCACAATAACAATAAAAATTCATTCTCATTGTAAAATAATCAACCTTGGTGTTCAACATGCTTAATGTATATTCACCTTTAAAAGTTAACGACATGCAATCAGACGACCAGCAATTGTAATTTCAGGAAAAGCCTATTTGCAGAGCTAGAATCGTGGAGCCGTGCCATTACTTTAATGTTTAGGAAAGTTTATTTTATCCAAAGACTTATTTCATCGATACTCCATAAAAAAATCCTAAACACCGTTCAGTAGTGTAACACAACTGCAAGATTTATTTCCAGTTAGAAGACTTGCATGTTAACTTACACGTGTCTTAACCCACCTGGTGGTAAATTCAGTGTTAATAGAAATATATCTGGATAGAAATTGTGTAATATACACTAATATTCAATAATAATTCTAAATCTATGGTGAAAACAAAGCGACTCACAAGAATGTTGACATGACTGTCTGTTCATCACAAATCGCCGCCCAATGACACCGCGGAATATGTGCGGACCTACATGGTCAAAATACATCTTTAGATACCTATGGTGGGCAGAACACATATAACTCATTGTGTAGCTTCGTGCTTCATTACCAACAAACACAAGACCTGAAATGCATTCTCGTTGATATATTACGCCCTCTTGTGGCACACTGGTAGCTCTGAAGAATTATGTCACTGAGGTCCGCTGTTTGATTTCCTGCGTGAATCGTTGGTTCAAAATAAACAAATAAAAGAAATAGTTTTATGTTTTTGTAAACCTATATTCGAAACAATAGATTTAACAGAATGTCCTTCTTTGTGAACTCTTGGAATACCATGGATTACAATTTGGTCGTTTGATTTTAAAATATTATTCATCACATACCTCTGTATTTTAGTTTCTCTGATATCTGTAGGATCTATTTGTAATTTCTTAAATTTATTGCTGTTATTCATAATTGTTCTTAACGTTTAGATTGAAATAATATCTGTTAAGAATACCCACACTATATGTTCTATTAGGTTTCATTATAACAATGTTTTCATTCTTCCTTGGAATTCTATGTAGCTTCAAATTTTCTTTATCTAATATTAGCGCATTTAAAGGTAAATAAAGTAACACCACTAACTTTATTCCTGATATTGTCAGAATATTCAAACTTTTTTTTGTTTATAGACTTTCTGTAATAATTGTTCAAATCACAAAAGAATTTGTTTGGTTTGTTTTTGAATTTCGCGCAAAGCTACTCAAGGGGTATCTTCGCTAGCCGCCCCTAATTTAGCAGTGTAAGACTAGAGAGAAGACAGCTGGTCATCACCACCCACTGCTAATTCTTGGGCTACTCTTTTTACCAACGAATAGTGGAGCTGACCGTCGCATTAATACGCCCCCACGACTGAAAGGGCGAGCATGTTTGGCGTGACGGAGATTGAAACTCGCAACCCTCAGATTACGAATCGAATGCCTTATCCCACCTGGTCATGCTGAGCCTGAGAAAATAAATGTTTTACATTGATATTCAACTCTTTTCCAATATTTTTACTTCTGGGTCCGGAAATGGCCAGGTGTTTGGAGGGCTCCGCTCGTCATCTGAGAGTCACGATTTCGAATTCCCGTCACACAAAACGGGCTTGTCTTTTCAGTCTTGAGGGTGTTATAAATGGCAGCCAATCCCATTATTCGTTGGTACGAGAGTAGCCCAATAGTTGCCGGTGAGTGATGATGCCTAGCTGCCTTCTCTCTAGTCTTACACTGCTGAATCATGGACGGCTAGCGCAGGTAGCCCTCAAGTAGCTTTGCACGAAATTTAAAACATACAAATAAATCTCAAGCTAATAAATAAACGGTAGAGTTGATTATTTTATTATATTATGTCTATCTGTGGTTTGCCAACCACGGGTATTGAATCCTGAATTTTAGCTTTGTAAGCCTGTAGAGTTATCGCTGAGCCATTTATATGTGTGCATTAGAAGAATATTTTGAATAAGGAAAGTGAAGAATATGATCGCAAAGGAGAATTATACAAATCAAACACAGTTGCAATAAGTTTCAGCCTGTCTACGTTGTGCAGTTGCAAGCTAGTAAACGAGGATCTGAAGTAGACGAAAATTAATAAACCAAAAGTTCGCAAGCTTTCGGGCACATCTCAAACTCCCCAGGAGAAATATGGCGGAAAAAATTGGAATTATATAAGTTTCGTTTAAAAACATACATATGAAGTTTCCGATACAACCTAAATAGCTTTCTATGCCTTTAATTTACTTAAGTTTGCT